>JAXGGS010124645.1:8610-19169 GCA_035585475.1 Armandia brevis
AACAGAGTTGGACTCAAAACTTTAAATGCAGTCTGCTCCGATGTGTATTCAATGACGGAACTTGATTGATACATGAGACAAAATTCCATAGTTCGAATCATCTACTAAAGATGTGCATGCACCTGCATATTTGGTATTTGTGAAGCTATGGGTCAAATTTAATTTGATATCTTCACCTCCATCTGTTAATTACCATTCACATGTATTCGTGGGAGATATTCGTCTAGAGTTACTATGGATACAATCGCGGAGTGCGTTATGCAATTTCGATATGTTCCCATGCGATGATGATCTGCAGCTATCTTGTTCATTCCAAAATATGCATCAGCAAAAGAAGTGGGACCTGGAGTGTATTACTGGGTTTCTCTTATTGTAGACGACCGCGTGTTGATAAAAATATGCTAATAGCTTGTAGTCCGTGCAGCCGTTACTAACAACATGATGGCTCACTTACAAGCTAACCAGTAGATATTTTTATACTTCCCTGGGTAGTGTCAAACCAAGGGTAGAAAAAAATCATGCGTAGTTGTAGTAACTCATTGACACCTCTCCTACCTTGCAGCTCTCATAAATCAGATTGTATGAGCCAGGGCGGGAAGGAGCATCCCTGTCTGCTTCAGCAACCTCGTGCTCTGGCAGATGTAGGGTAGGGGCTGAGCCAGGAAATGTTAACTAACACGCAGTTATAGGAGGGTATTCCCAAAATCAGAATACGGGAACAAAGTTATTTTGGTTCAATGGATGGTAATGAAATGAGAAAACTGACAATTGCCAATTGCGTGTTAGCTTCGAGGCTGCCAGCTCCTAGTGTAAGGATGTAGCTAGCGATGGGGATGAGCTAGGTACGAGATCGCCTGTGACGTAACCACAGGCGGCTACAGACTGACATCCCGGCGATCCCGGATAAAATTGTCCTCAATTTTCATAATCATACAAAATGGGGATTTTGGCAATGATTAAATAGTAGCCCTAATTAGGAAAAATACTTGTTGTCCCCTTTGATCATACAAATCATTGTGCTACAGCATAGATATAGTTTGTTGGTTTGACATAACACGGTTATAACAATTAGGCATGTACATGTAAGTCGGAGAGAATTATCAATCCTGTATCAATAGCATAATGATTCATTAGCATTAGTCACATAAACGATCTCATCAAACCACTTAAAAGCCAATACAATTGTTCATGATTTCGATACGCATGATTTGATTCACATCGATTTCAAAACGCTGATAATTAACTCTATATGATAATGACATTATATCAAACGGCTTTAAATCAGTGTTTGTTCCGTATACATTATAATTCACAGTGTTAGTGCTCATTATACTTCAAATCATTACATGTAGTTGAATAACAAATTCACGGGCTGGCCTAGACACAATGCTTACATCCATATGATTCTCACTACCTAAATTAGTTGATGAGTTAATTGCGTCAGTATAATGGCTGATAAGTATGACATAGATTATAGATATATAATTCAATTTTGTAGCACACGATTGAATTTAAATTTTAACAGTGATATATTGGAACAGGTTTCAACGACCATTGATCATATTCAGAATGCATATATTAAATTATACTTTCAAATTGAATGTTTGATTTGGCCATTTTTCAAATGTCATTACCATATGTGTCAAAAGGCGCATGTAATTAACATGATGTGTCAAGTTTAAAAAAAACCCATTTAATTATGAAACGTCCCAGATGACTCGACGATCCACATGTATGTGAGACAAACGATTAGTAACCCATACCAAAACCTACACAATACGTTGTTGAGAGCAGGCTGATGTTAATCTCATTACGCTAAATATAACAACAGGCAGATTTACGAAACACAGCACAGTCAATTTACCTTTGATAATCTTAGATAGAACATACCAGTAGATAAGACACTACTCAGAAGAAATATTATACAACATAATCTTGGGGTATTTTATGTTAATGAACTGATATCGTAAGAAAGTGGTGCCTAGATAATTATGATAATTAATGTAAGAGACCTCTCATATTAAATGTTTGCGAAATTAAGAAAAATCTATTAATATTACATGTGATATAAGGAATATATGACGAATCAATAGTTACCTATTCATGAATATCTTATCGTTGAGGTAATTAATTCAAATGACATTCAAATTATTGATAACTACTACAACTGAATCGGAAGTTTTATACAAACGTAATTTCATGTATATACACAAGTAAAATAAAGAAATAAGTGACATTTTGGTGAGTAAACACAAATATCTGTTCAATTTACTTGGTTGCACTACTGATAACCATTGCAGTTGCTGCATTGAAAACTAGAGCAAAGCTATATACCATACATACCGTGGTGACGTTTAAACCAGTATATTTATATCTTAACTTAGTGCAGACAAGACTGAACCTCGCCTTTGGCAAAACTTGATGTACATCAAGATGTTTCGGGTACATTAACACATTACTTAACACTAATCTATTATAAATTTTGTATCCCTTTAATCATAGTCCGTGGCCATGTGCAGTTTGATTTATGACAGGGGAATGTTCTACCGAGCCAAAATTCCAGAATTTTAACGATTGATGGAATCCTCAAAGCCGCTATCTTCTGAGAAACTATTAAAGTTATCACACTGAATATTGTGCGGTTGCTCGTAATTATCAACAGTTCCTACATGTTCCGGTCGCTGACGTTTTCTGCTGTCCATGAGGTTATTCGGTCTGCATTCCCTTTTGCGAGCTTGTTTCTGATGCTGCCGGTGATCTGATATGGTATCAATTTGATCTGAAAACATACCCTCAAATGCGCGCACAGATTCAACAGCTTTCTTCAGTGAGTTTGGGCGATATTCGTGTGTCCATCGGTAATGGGTTTCAGGCAATCCACGCAGAAAACTATCAATATTACCTTGCATTCCCTTATTCAACTTTAATCCTAGTTCTTCAACTTTGGCCACATAATGCTTTATAGATGGAAAGTTCCAGGAATACAGATTCTCATATTCACACTCTCTTAAACAATCTGAGATTCCGAGGGAGAAGCGGTCAGAGAAGTGTTGTTTTAGTTCCGATAGATTTACCTTAATATTATCATCCAAAGATACATACCACGGGATAGCTGCGAATGGTAAACATGCTTGGAATTTCTTACATTTTTCATCCTCGGTTATATCATAAGACTCACACAGGATTTCAAAATGAGTGACGTACAGGAATGGATCATCCTCTTCTCTGTATCGTGGTAGTTTCAACTGATCAATGTTTCTAGTTGACAAAGATTTCATTTCCCTTTGGACATTATCTTTCACTTCAATTTTGAGATGTTCTCGGATCATTTCCATGTTCGTTTTGACTTCTTCTTCCATTTCTCTCTCCATATGCACGCTTATGTCTCTCTTTATGTCCTCTCGATTTAATTCAAGTTCATTTACCTCTTCTAGTAGCTGGTGTTTGTTGGCCTCCAGTTTCTCGTCTTCTTCTGTAAGATGTTGGACTTTTGTGATCAGGAATATGATGTGTGATTCCAAGTGTTGTATCAGAGCCATTTGGTCTTGATGTATTGATTCTAAGTTTCCAACTTAAATCACCTTTAAATTACCTCGATTTACTCCACCATGTAAGGATGTAGCTAGCGATGGGGATGAGCTAGGTACGAGCTAGGTACGGTTTTAGGATCGAATCTATATAAAACAATCGCCGAATGATGTTTAGATGTTACTTTATTCAGGCCCTAAACTTAGAATGATTACAAGTACAGATGTGGCATGTGACAAAGGAACCACGCGCATCAAGATCACATAGGTCGAGTGGTTTACTACCTGTGCTGGATGCAGGTAGATACACAGATAACATGCATATACATGCATCGTTATCACGAGAAACGCCCAAGTTAGGCTGGAGACCGCCTGTGACGTAACCACAGGCGGCTACAGACTGACACTAGGGAGAGGATGCTGTTTCTGACCATCAGATCTAGTATACGTTGCTCCGTACAGGCGTACCCGCCCTGGCATCGGTGTTGATCTCAGTATGAAGGGAGCAACAGGCGGGAAATGATTAATGTTCATCCTTGGAGAATAGGGATAGAGTACATGTCGAGCATGTGGAAACAGTCCTTAATGTATCGGTACAAGTCTCATTGCATAAATTTAATTGGCCTACAAAGTGTGATATGCGAATTATCTAATTAATGTATATACCCAGGTGTATTGCTTTCAGCAAGCGCCCGACATAAAGATATATCTTTTATGTCGAAATGTTCAAACAAGCGAATCATTCAATGATAATTTGTCTTTTTAAATAAACGTTTCATTTATACGTATGTTTCCATAATTGTTCCTCTGACTATACTATTCGCGCTTTTACTTTTGAATGAAGTTACCTAATGAATTGAACTGTTTCTAATTTATACAGGTGCCTTTTTGATTCCTTATTTTATTTGCGTGGTGTTGGGCGGGATCCCGATGTTTTTCTTGGAAGTGGCCCTCGGTCAGTTCATGTCAGTCGGAGGTATCGGTGCGTGGAAAATTTGCCCTCTGCTACAAGGTAAGACGCCCTCAAATTAACAATCAATTAACAGATGTAGATAATCTGCCCATTATTACTATGTTAGATGCAGTAAAATGCAGCATCTATTATTCTAATGACCTCTTATAAGTATATATAACATGCTTATGTACCGATATGTGATGCATTAAGTGCAACTTTCCGATCCTACTTAACATACATATAAATCATCCCTATATTTTGAGATCGATTACGAACGTACAATTAAAAAAAAAAGTAGTTCATCTCCGTACAGAATACATGTATGCATATATCTCTAAAAAAAATCTCTATACTACACTCACAGGTGCTTCACTGCGATATGCGTGTTTACTTCAAAGAAATATTAATCATTAATGCTTAACATGGCTTGTGTTACCAACGTGATTTAAGAACATTAAGTTCTGTCTCATCCGTCAAAATGCAGATATTTTAATCTTAAGTGATGTCTTCTGAAGTAGCTAGTCGTGTTTTGAAATATGTTTTTATCGCCGAAACAGTATATGTGTGCATCTGTTTTATTTTCAACGATTTCTTTACGATCAATGAGATGTAACGACAACTTTCCGTTCAATTCCTTAGTTATTAGCTTGATTGGTTTGACCAACATCCACATACACATGGCCATCACTTCGGAGGCGTTTGGCGTTTACTTGCCAGACAATTATTTCTATGATTGTTATTTGAAATCAGTGCCATTTTCAATGTGTTTATTAATGATGGTTCTTCATAAAATGGTGGGGTATGGGATTTTATTCTTCCAAGCGACAACACGTATCTCTTATCCTTAGTTACCGGCATGTACATACATCTTTATTGATTTCTTGATGTAATGTTTAACATTTGAGATTTGTATTTCAGGTATAGGGTTCGCCACGACTATAATCGTGTTCCTCCTGAACGTTTACTATAACGTGATCCTGGCGTGGGCCCTCTACTATCTCTTCTCATCCTTCACGAGCGTCCTGCCCTGGTCACACTGTGACAACGAGTGGAACACGCCCACCTGCGTCAAATCTATTCACGATCTCCGCGACAACGACACCTCTCACCTTAACAACCTCACCTACCGTATCTTTAACGATACAACGTCAGTTACCATGGCAACGCTTATGCAGGGTGCCAATCAGACGTCGTCTAACGTCAGCTTCGTGAGAACGGATCCCGTTACTGAGTTCTGGGAGTAAGTATGCAGTTTTTTATGCGTGCTACGACACCATGAAGTCATCGTCTCGATGATGAATGAGTGGTTAGAATGAGATAGGGATTTAGATTCTTGAGAATTAGTTTGATTGGGTGGGAAGTGCTCTGAGATGGCCCCTTATTCAACAGCCGCCCTTTTATACGGTCCCTTACGCAAGCTTATTCCTTTTTCACTTCAGTTGATGAGGAACATTGATTCTTATTCGGACCGAACGAATTAAACACATAATTGTTTCAGCCATGCCGAATTTCCCCCTTTGCCCCCAGGAATTTCACATAAACCTTTTCGGCACACACATCCTGAGTCCCGTATCGGGCTTGCTACGTCCATGGTGTGGGATTTTGTCTCTCTGTAGTTTTACCGTCTTAATCCCATTTATATATGTGCGCATTTATCATAAAACTGCTGCTATTCAGTCATCATTTATCCTGCCTTGCGTATGATTATATTTACAAATAAAGTTTTAACAATGCTAAATTTTAGTTCCGCGATGTTCTAATCTAAATAAGCTGCGGCTTCCGTATTAAATGTCATGTAAACATCACATTTTTCTCATGAATGCTTATGACATTAGGTTTTTCTGAAAGGGGGGTGCCACTATTCATAGAAAACTCTTAATCTTCACGTCCACCCCTCCCCTTGGAATCAAAATCTCGGAATAACGTCGACTAGTACATTATACATTGTTATATTAAATCACAATGACATCAAAATTAAATCGGACGTACATGACGTAACTCAGACGTCATGACGTTGGGTCATACCAAGGGTAGGGGAGGCGCTCATAATTTTGTTCCGTTCCCACACCGTCATCCATGCCAGGCCTCCAAATCTCCACCAACAATGTAATCATAATATTAATTATATATAACGGCATGCCGATCACTATATATGCTAAATATAATATAACTCAATATTAGTTTTTCCTATTCAGAACTCGCAGGTAAGTTCTGTAGAGTCTACTCAAAAATGCGTAGGATATTAACTGATATTTATTTATGATCACCGTTTTAACGGAACAAAAATCATTTTGTAGTTCAGACGAAATAAGCTATAATTGATGTATGTGTCTAAACGTACGACGACGCAATTGATAACTAAGAGGTATACTTTGGATGTTATTAACTATGTGGTAGTATAAATCGACAGGAATGGCATGGTAAGGCGCTGCAAGCCCGTCCCCTCTCAAGAGTTTCGGACCTCTCCCATGGCTGCTTATCAAGAACTATTTCAATCATTCTACAAATTCAGGCTTTTCTTACGTTTCGCAACCTGAATCATCAGTTTTGCTCCTAATTTGCCTTCACTACGATTATTCCAGTGCAGTTCGTCACATGACGTACATGACGTTTTCTCAAAATTTGAAACTCCACAACATTTCGATATTTCCCCATCGGCCAAATCCCACGAACAAACCACAGTCATCTCAGAGACGAATGTCAAAAGAAATATTAGTGCTAATATTAGGGAACTTTAGTTTAGTAGTTTACACCAGTTTGGAACACGTGCTACGCGCAGGTCCGACTCCACGCGTTGACACGTCGCGCATGCGTACCGTGCCTGCGAGCACACACCATGTCATGCATGCGCTGACGTATCGACGCGGCTGACGACGACGGCCTTTAGGCGCGCACGTGCCCGCCAATTGTGAGATGTGCATGTCACCTTCATAGAGCCAATTCTCTCGCAGACGGAAAGTCCTGCAGATCTCCCAGGGGATCGACGACGTCGGTACTATCAAGTGGGATCTGGCCCTTTGCCTCCTTCTCGCCTGGATCATTGTCTACTTCTGCATCTGGAAGGGAGTAAAATCCTCCGGAAAGGTGATTCAGTTGTTCAGTGGGGCAGATCTTGGGCCTCCCAAAAAGAGGAACCCATTCTGTCGGCATACGACAACGTTTTGATTATCTTCCGATTTCGAGCTCTCCGTTCGAAAATACAATCTACCTCACAGTGACCAAAGTGTTGATCTCCAATCCCCCTAAAACAACGCTACCACCTTCCAAACCAATCACACGTTTATAAAAACAATAAACGACCCACCATCTTACTGCTGGATCGTATCTGAAAGTCTTCGTGTGAAAATGTTGCACATATCACACCCTAGTATAACCACCAAGAAGCTGCTAACACTGTACGGTGCATATAACTGCTTTTATCTCACACGCTGCTCGGAGAATCTGACTTTCATACCGTGTCCCTGCAAGCTTATCATGTTTGCATACACCAGAACTGAACGATACAAGCTTGAAAGAGGCTGCTTACCATATAAGTATAACAGTCTACGAGTACAATTAATTAACCTCCAATCTCACTAATCATATGTATTGTTTCAGCGAATTGCATTTCGAGATTTAATCGTTTGTCCATTTTCTTGGTGACTTCCTCTCATAATGTAACGATTA
The DNA here is from genome assembly GCA_035585475.1 of Armandia brevis. NCBI lineage: Eukaryota > Metazoa > Annelida > Polychaeta > Opheliidae > Armandia > Armandia brevis. Next base: position 16,759 of record JAXGGS010124645.1, read on the forward strand.
TTACAGCGGTCTTGCATTGCAACTTCATCTTATACAGGGCCATACAACTAATCGTATTTATTCTGCAATGTATGTTTAACTATGTGTGACGAGATATAATATTACTTAATTTTTCCTCCGCAGCTCTTTCAATACTACGCCAACATTCCAAATTCTAACAATACCCACGTCAAATGACGTAGTGACGTAGGTCACACGGTTTTGGTCTCTACCTTGTAATTAATTAAGTCCCCTCGGCCAATACTTGGTGTAGGTCTCCCGTTGTGTGATTAACATACCATGTATACCATGTCTCTATTTGTAAATGTATACTTGAAATTATAAATTTAATCGTATTATTATAATTATCGGTTACGGTTATATTGAGCTTTAGATTATTATATATCGAGACTTGAATCAGGTTTGGCACGTGATGCCGAAGCCTCGCTCGTGTGTATGACGTACTGCTTGTGTTTATCAGGTGATGTACTTTACGGCCACCTCTCCGTACATACTGATGACAATATTGATGATCAGGGGGGTCACCCTGCCTGGAGCTATTGATGGCATCAAGTTCTACGTCCTACCTCAATGGGGGAAACTCATGGACTCACAGGTAATACTTTCAATAATTGGTTCACCACTTTATGAAAACACACGCTCATAAAATGTGTGGATACTTTCCAAAATAAAAAGATCTTAATTCTTACTTTAGAAACTGCCAGTAAATTTGATTGTTACACTAAAGGTCAATGCCTTAGTAGACAGATACTATTAAACTACCGGTTGTGCCTGATAATGAATATATTACCTTGTTTAATTTGCTGTTTTGCAGTTAATATAGTTTTATGTCAGTAATATTGTCAGCTGAATGTGTCACAAAATGTGTAACAGGTGGAAAAATGTAGGTCAAATGATGGTATGAATACGTTTGAGGGCACGCCGTCGCCTATTAACACTTTTATAAACCAATACGCAGCAGAATAAAACGCCCGTCAAGTTACAAGATGTATAAAAATTATTCAATTGATCTGTCATCCGACCGTCTAATCATCGTCTTTTGGACCATAATCATAAGTTATGTTTCTGTTTTCCACACTGCCGTAGCAGATCCCGGAAACTAAAACCCAAATGAGACTACACGATCGCTTAAAGGCCAAACTGGCATTTGTCTCAAATACCATCGCCCATTTATCTATCGCTTTTTATGGCTGATTACAACATGTAAAGAAACAGCTCATTTCTGCTTTCCTTGTGTGTCCACATCGTGTATAACGGGGATTATTTGAGGCCCCTAATAGCGAAATAAGATATAAATGAGATAATGGAAGGGAGCCACCTTACTAATCACCCTTTGGTTATTTCATAGATGCAGCTGTTGTATGTGTTTGTATATACATGTATATCACTTATTGATCAGCTTCAACATGTAACCGCTGATGAAAGACGCCGTTGCTATGGTAAAGCTAAAGCAGGAGTCTGCATCTCACGGCTGTAGCCACGACGTCCCTGGCTCGTCCATCTTCCATGATAATGAAGCTTGAGTAATCACTCTCTTTATTTAGGAAGAAGGCATATTGTCAGTCCTCACGTTCACATTGAGCGGGGCACTGGTGCTGATGGTGAATTTGATGTGGGCAAGTTTTACCCTGTCATTATCAAACACACTTAAAGCTGGTGTTCATGCCGTCCACGAGTTATTTAATGAGCTACTTTTTTGCTGTTTAAAACATGAGCAAACCCTTTTTGTCCAGTAAAGAAAGTGGACGGGGCTCCCTAACCTTCACGACGTCTTTATTTACATATAAGAGCGAGCATTAATTTGAAGAATATCATGATCTATGAATTAAGAGTTTTTTAAACACAATTACCGTATGTTCCCTCCGATTTGAGTGATCAATGCATTGAGCGGGTCACGTCCTCACTTGTTAATTTTCGGGCGGTTTGTGCAGTTTCACGTATGTTAACGCTCCAGTTATGGTCCCTCGGGGCGTTATCAGCCATAATCATCTAAAGCAGGGCTTGTTTTTCCCCGGCCCTCGAGCTCGAGGGGACGTGAGTACTCTTTGGTGCTTATTATCCCGTCTGGCAAAGTCTCGTTTAGCTGAAATCAAAACAGTGTCCCTGATTTACTGAAAGTCACGACATTAGCCTCTGCTTTGGCCTTTTACCGAATTACCCTTATATGTACATGTATATCATTGACATCAATTACATTACATAATTATCCTAATATATACTAGTTGAGCTTGTGCAGATGAGCCACTGGAAAATTCCTCTCCCCCTCTGTAGGAAATATACCTGACATAACTCCATCGTAGAAGGAAGAATCTATCAATATGTACACGTGGTCAGAAATGGGGGAAATGGTAACTGACATTTCTGAGATTACGGGAAATTGTAAAAATAAGTTCTACTTCCGTACCTGAGAC
>JAXGGS010124756.1:6927-19164 GCA_035585475.1 Armandia brevis
ATGACGGAAAATAACGACAAAATGACGGAAAATAACGACAAAATGACGGAAAATAACGACAAAATGACGGAAAATAACGACAAAATGACGGAAAATAAGAAAACAATATGAAATATAAGACAATATACTAATATTTATCATGATATGACCGTGAAAATTTTAAAAATTATGAATGATAAAAATATATCAAATTACGAGTGAAAATAATCCGCGTTTAAAACAGCGTTACATTATCCCTACGGTACAATGTCCACCGTGGTGATTCGGATCATGGGGTGTTCTCAGGCGCTCGTCTGAAGGAACTTATTTAAGGGACACACTTTTTGAACTGAGAGAATTCGATTGATGTATATGAACATACAATATTAGCGGCATCATATAATTTTTATAGGGAATGTCGCTGCTTGGTCCGGGTGAAGATGAAATCACAGCCTCAATCAGATTTACACCGGATGGGGTTTCGACAATGGAAAGCGGCCTTGAACCTCATCAGTATAATATATGGTATCTTCATTTTATTAAAAGTTTAATCACTAGTTTAATACATGAATACTTAAAACATATTGAAAATGGTGAATGATAAGGAATCCGCTTTAATGTGAATTTATTAAATGATTATTTTTGGCAAAACAACATTTCAACAATATTTCATTATTTGTTACTGTGAGACAACCTTTATATTTAAATATGAACACATGTTAAATTCTTTATAGGAAGAATAGACACGCTCTCAGCAAAATGGTCGATTCATATCGATTGTTGGATATTTTGTTTGAGGGCGGTCAGATAACACTGGGCGTTTATGAAACCACCAAATTAAAGGCTTTAGGAAACGTCCATTTATGTCTGATTATAGTGGACAAAATACTACATCTACAGCTGCCGGAATTGGATGAATTGCGAACACTGCTATATCAACATGGCCTAAAAGAGTTTGCCGATTCTTTATCGTGTAAGTAATCTTTAATATGTCTGAAGAGTACAAAGAGTTGGGGCTTAGTGAAGGTTTAGTATAAGCAAGAGTGGGGGTCTTGAACATGTGAGGGCTGTGTATAATATGGTGTCGTATATAAATGGGTGAGGAGTATATAAGTGGGGGTCGTGAATCAATGGGTGAGGAGTATATAAGTGGGGGTCGTGAATCAATGGGTGAGGAGTATATAAGTGAGGGTCGTGAATCAATGGGTGAGGAGTATAAGTGGGGGTCGTGAATAAATGGGTGAGGAGTATAAGTGGGGGTCGTGAATAAATAGGGGCTGTGAATAAGTGGGGATAGAGAATAGGTTTGGATGGAGTATAGCTGGGTGTCGCGGAAAAGATGGACCGAGGATATGTAGGGGTGGAGATTTAGTGAGGTTGAAGGATAAGTGGGGGTCGTGGATACGATGGGATCGTGGATAAGAATACGAGGAGGTTGATAATAAGTGGAGGTGGTGGTAAATATGCAGGGGCTGACGTTCATTGATGGTGGTTTATTGTTTGACTAATTCTATTATGAGCGACGCTGTCAATACGCACAAGTGTTTATTTGTTTTCGAAATAGAACTCATAATTATTTTTTTTCTCTCAGCTGACGACATATTACCTGACCCGCAGCATCATAGCTGCTTGAGAATAAATCGAAGTTATTTGGTGGCTAACCTAACACATATTGATTATATCTGTGATAGTTTACATGCTCAGGAAGTTCTTACTATGGTAGAGCAAGAAGATATAAAAGCATCGAAGCTCAAAAGTAAAGCTAAAGAGAAGCTGATTGATGTATTGCACTATAAGACATTTTGTCAATTCCAAACCTTTGTGTCAGTTGTTGAAGAGTGTCAAGTTCATATTGCAAAAAAGCTTACCACCCACATTTCTGGAATGATTACCGGAACATAAACAACGACCGTTAACAACATTATGCTTATATACTCAGTACTTTATTCAGAGCTTCTACCTAGTTAAACGTTTCCTATGAGCTACTGCATTAGGTGGTAGTTCTGACGTTGAGACGGAGAATGGTTATCAAAAGAGCGACACCTCTAGATCTAGAAATCATGAACATTTAACTTATGAACTCATTTGATAGAGATAACATTTCAAGTACACATTCACCAATTTGAGGAACCATCCATGTATTTAGTCCCAGGCTGAAGGATAACATACTATGTATATGATGAATAGAGAATAAATGTAAAATAGCTGATATTAAAAGAACCAGGATCTATCTATCTGTCACGTATCATTTTTTGTAAGAGGAATTTAAGCTGTTTACTATTTCTGAGCGGTTGAGTTTTCAAAAGTACAAGCTTAATGGTTGATAATTTTATGTGTCCCGGGGGTTTGTGTTCCTGGGTATGTGTCCCGGGGGTATGTGTCCCGGGGGTGTATGTTTCCCGGGGGTATGTGTCCCGGGTATGTGTCCCGGGGTACGTGTCGCTGGGTATGTGTCCCAGGGTATGTGTCCCAGGGTATTTTTCCCAGGGTATTTGTCTCGGGGTTTGTGTCCCCGGGTATGTGTCGCGGGGTTTGTGTCCCCGGGTATGTGTCGCGGGGTTTGTGTCCCGGGGTATGTGTAGCGTTGTTTGTGTCCCGGTGTATGTGTCCTGGACACACAATGGGCAGATGTGGTGGCGCATATGACTCCTGAGCATAGTTGTGATCATGTATTCAGCCTCTACTGTTGACAGAGCTACCAAGGTCTGCTTGCGGCTTGCCCAGGTGATGGCATCAAGAAGTTGCTGGAGGTCGACTTTCTGTCGTCCCTGTCACTGGCCCAATCCACGTCGGAGTAGCCCACAATCGGCTCGTTGTTCCTCTTAAAGGTGAGAGTGTTTGGTTCCTTTCAGATACCTCAAGATGCACTTAGCACATGTCATGTACATCTCGAATGGGTTTGCAGTGTATCGGGCTACTGTCTTGACCGCATATGCGATATCTGGTTTGGTCACGCCGGATACATACAGGAGACTTCCTAGAAGAATCTGAAACAGGGTTTTGTCAGCAGTAATGCTGACATGGTCGTCCTTGACAAGCTGGGCATTCATATCCAAGGGCGTAGTCACTGAGTATGCCTAGGTCATACCGAACTTTTTTAGCATGTCCATGATGTACTGCTGGTGCATGTGCAGAGAGTTGGCTGTCTGTCGGATGCTGATCCTCAAACAGTAATGGAGTTTGCTGAGATCTTCTATGCGAAATTTCTCAATCAGGGCAATCTTCAGGCTCATCAGGTGTGCCACAACATCTACAAGGAGGATTAAAATCGTCGATGTTAACACTGATTATTGTTGGTTTTTTCCATCCCACTGGTAAAAAATGCACGGGTTGGCAATGCTTTGCTCAAACCCTAGTTTGGTGAGGTAAGACTTCAGTTCCTCGAACCAACATCTAGGTGATTGTTTGAGGCCATAGAGCGAGCGCTTCAGCTTACAGTAAAGTTCTTCCTTTCCTCACTCCTCAGAGCCCTCGGGCTGCCTCATGTAGATCTCCTCCTTCAACGTTCCGTTCAGGAACGCGGTGACCATGTCAATCTGATGAATCTTCATCCCTCTCTGGACATCCACTGCTAGAAAGGTGTGGATTGACCCAAAAAATTTCCTCATAGTCAACCCCCTCTTCTTAGCTGTAGCCCTGTGCTACAAGTCGACACTTGAAGTGCTCAATTTTTCCCTCTCTGGCACGCTTCACCTTGAAGACCCACTTGCACGTCATCCTTTAGGTAGTTCTGCAAGCTCCCAGGTGTTGTGGGTTCTCAAGGATTCATACTCGTTCTTTGTAGCTTCACACCACTGTTTGGCATTCCTGGACTTCCTCGCTTAGGTCATCGTCCTAGGCTTAAGTCCTCCTTGAATGTGTGATGTTCAGTGTCTTCTTGGGAGCAGTATGCTTTGTCATAATGGTATCTGACAGTCGCAGTTCGGTCCCTCTGAGGCCTCTCATGTTGTTCCAGTGCAGCTGCTGTCTTTAGTGGGGCAGCAACTTCCAGCGTGGCTGGGCTGGTGGGTGGATCTGCAACTTCTACTGTTTTGGAGGTTGTGACAGTTGCCATAATTGGTAGGGCTGCAGGTTGGGCAGAGTTGAACGAGAATCCTTTAAGATGGAGTCTTTCCTGTTGATTACATATCTGTCTGATTCATCCATCAAGCAGTAGCCACGTGATCCACGACTTTAACCAACCAAACAGAGCTTCTCCGTCTTCTAGCCATGCTTCTTCCTCTGCAGTTGTGGTATATGTGCATATGTGATGCACCTGTATACCCGGAGTGTGTCTAGATCAGCTTTCTCTCCATACCACACTTCATACTAAGTCACTGATCCTCCAAGAGCCTGGGTCGGCAGGCGTTTGATGATGTACATGGCGGCATTCACAGCTTCTCCCCAGAACGCTTTAGGCAGGTCGGCATGGTACAGCATCACCTTCACTTGCATCGTGGTGCGGTAACCGCGCTGTGACAAACACGGGACAGCTAAATACGACATAAACATATACACATACATGTTAAACAATACAAACATGTTACAAAGATTGACAATTATTGTTCAACATGCTCGCATGTCAAAGGCGCTGATGCCAGAGATCAACTTCATTGTAGACTGCATAGCCTGCTTCTTGGCTTGCCAATCTAGAATATAGAAACTACCATCTTGGGTCCCAGTCACGATTGTCTTACCAGTTTTTCTCTTGATTAGACAGGTGTGTCCATCGAAGGAGATCTTTTGACCACTGGTTGTGATCTAAAAAACGGACATCAGATTGCATGACATGTCAGGAATGTGTAAGACTCAGGAAAAAGTTGCCTAGGTTGTCCGGCCCATCGCTATGGTACAATGCCAGACGCACTCTGCCTAATCCTATCGTGATTACAACATGACCGTCCCCCAGCTTCACCAATTGGCCTTTCTGCAGTGTCTTGTAGTCGGTCATTATGATCTGGCCCCATGTCACATGACTCATTGCTCCACTGTAGATGATTGATCAGTTGTTTCTGCAAATGTTCTTCATTATGGCGGCACAGACAATTACCTTGTCGGATTCTCTGCTGCTGCCTTAGCATGGTGGCCCTTCTGCTGGGTGGAATTTCCTGTTGTTGCACCCAGGCTATTACGGCTGATATGTCCTATTTGTTACAGTTGTATTACCTTATTGTGGCTGAGGATTTTCGGTCTGGCGGTCTTTCCCTGGAATGCACTCTCACTAGAGCCTGATCCTCCGACGATCTGGAGGTGATTCCCAGACGAGTCCCTTTTGCCAGAGTGACGTTGTGCGCATTGCCTCTGGTGATCCTGTCGATCCTAGTGGTGTTACTAGAGCTGAATACCATGTGGGTAAACTACCTAACAAAGTCATTACCTGATCTTCCGCTGAGATCGGTGAGTTCATTGCCACCAGTCAATCGGTAACATCTGATTGGTGCGGGTCACTCAGGTGTGACCACAAGTGGCACCACTGGCAGATGCCATGAGGTTTGCAGTGCGATTGGGAGGTGCACAAGAAAAGTTTGACAGACTGGGAAGAGGAAATTGACAGGAAGAGCCCATGGAGATTGGGATGGTTGATGTCCTGCGGTCAGAGACTCTGGTGAAAGGATTGGGTACCCATGGAAATCTTTAAGCAGACAATGCAGGTACCCTGAGATCCGATAACACAAGCGCACTAAGGGTGGCACCCATTGCTGTGGTAACATCCGACGGAGGAAAGAACCTTAGTTATGTGAAAGAGGGAGACCCCAGGAAGAGAGGATGTCACCACCTAGTGTGAGGCTCTGGGGGAGTAGAAGTCTCATCAACCTGACTGGACAAGGATGGGGTGACCTACACTTTGGATTACCATGTGGGGATGACTTGATGAGCCCAAATCTCGCTAATGAATTATGCAACATATCATGTCATTCAAATCTCGGCCCGGGTGGTATACCCTTTGCAAACTACATGTGTACAACTGCATTTGGTAACCGGAAACACCCGTGTGGTTATGGGAAAGGGAGTGATCGCAGTGAATGGATTGCCCCCTCAAAGGTATGTAGTAGTACATTATCTCCCTTACCCAATTATATTAGGGATGGATTTTCAATAATTGTATTCAGCCGAAACAACTTTTTGGGGGATTGATTATTAACCCAAAAGTTTATGGGCAACATTTCACTTAAGGACTGGTCAATTGTTGGATGACACTGCATGCTTATACTATTATGTATCTGTAGAATATTCATTCAACATACTAAAGTGAACTCAATATTGTAAATCTGACTTTTGTGTCCATTAGAATACAATTAGGTACTGTAGGTACATAAGTCCCACCCCGATCCGAGCGAAATGATGTGCATCCTATCTTATAACTGATCAGCGCCCAAGCCACTGATGCCAGGAAGAAAAATAACATATTCGTTTTCTGACTGTCCGCAAGCAGAACGAGGAATTATCATAAAAATGTCTGGGTCATGTATTGCACATATTTACCGTGGATTGCTCATGTTACCGAAACGCGTAATAGTGCCCGGTACGTCGGTTCAAACATTGGCCCTCCATGAAGACCAATTGATAACTGGTTATTCGACTACGTGATTGTTGAATACAGCATGTTCAAACATGTGTTTTACCGCGTGACCCATCAAAGTCGGATGTTATGACTTGAAGAACGCTTATAAATAGTTTGTAGTAGAATATAGGTGCCTGGGAAATGACGTGGTAATATCTGTGACAAGATTGATTCGATATGGATTGGTATAAAGTACCAATTCACAGAGTGCTATATCCTGGAAACCGTTGATGGCCTCTCGAGCCGACAGTCAAGGAATGATAGATTATCGTACCTCACTGTTTATCAGACACAATGCACAATCAGTAAAGTTCATAGTTCAGACACCACCGCCTGCACTTCCATCCATCATTGATAAGACGAACAAAGTTATATTAGGGCCCAGACATGAAGTTGAACTATGGGTTTACATGTACGTTTGCTTCCGAGTGCATTAAACTGCAACCTGGTAGTATAATCGCAAATGAATAAATTAAGAAATTACGTCGACACTATATTCGCTATATATCTATGTATAATTTCGCTAGCCGAAAAAATTGTCTCAAAAATAGGGAAAATTGTTGAAAATAAACGGATTCTGACTCGGCAGAAAGGGTTTAAATCTCAGTGGATGGGTGTGTCAGATAATAATATGGTATGTGCTGTTAAGGGTGGGGATAAGAGTGGGCTCTCAGGGAATGGAATCTATAGACTTCTGTATGTTACAACTGTTGTAAACCGCACCTTTTCGTGTATAGGGTATTAAAGTTTTATTTCAGGTTGTAACTTGTATCAATTATAATCGATGCCTTGGTGTATATCCCTGTCCTTCCCACTGAGAAGTTTTAATTGATTTAGGCTTGTCCTAGGATGGCATTGTTTTTATTGCGAATGATTGTCACGTTGAATGCTCTCAGATTGTACATCAATCGGTATTCTGGCATTCATACCCCGGGGGGGGGGGACTCCCATGTTATGGCTGACGCATCTGCTCCGCGGGATAGGGTATGTTTTTGGAGGTTTTGCCCTAGCCAGGGTCTGTATTTTTTACCGATTTGGCATAGCCAGGGTCAAAAATTCCAAAATTTGCCCTAGCCAGTAGACTTGCAACATATATTTTCGGGCGACTTTTGCCCTAACAAGGGTGTCTTTTTCGGGCGATTTTTGCCCTAACAAGGGTGTCTTTTTCGGGCGATTTTTGCCCTAACATGACGGCGAGGAGCAGGTGCGTCATTTCAAAATACCAGTCCCCCCCGGGATTCATACCTGCAACATGCACATCTATGGACAAACATCACGCAGCTTCACACTTAGGCTGGGAATGTGAGACGAAACGCGCGGTACCATCCCCGTGAATTTCACATACAAGAATTATATGTGAACTGTTCTGAATCAGCTGGCTTAGTTATACCGTACTTGGAGTTCACAATGCGACCTCTCACCGATGTGAACTGATACGAAAGTGACAGTTTGTAAATATTATGATGCAGTAGTACAATAAGGAGAAGCTCTGCCCAAGGTTAATCGTGTTTGAATGGTAAAGCTTAAGACAGTGCTGCCTCATATCAGGAAACCACAGAACTAAACCGCCACTTTATAAAATACCGGATGTTACATCCGGATGAGTGCAGATGACGATCGGATAGCATATAAATGCACTTACTCCAACATACGTATACATGATTATACACATGGGTGTCCCTGCGGGAGGGGGGGGGGGAGTTGTGGTGGACGGTTAGGCTGCATAAAATTATTAAATAGTTTATCAGGCCCGCATGGGCCTGGTACCCCCAACACCCCCCCCCCCTTTATTTGGATTTGAGAAAAACCTAACTGCCGCACCCTCTCTCTCCGAATAAAAAGATAAAACTGCCGCATCCTCCTTTTCAGCTGCCGGACGCCGAAAAATGGTCCAACAAAGGCCCCCGCACCCCCCTCTCAAGCAAAAAAGAAACTAATCATTAATTTTACCCAGCCTTTTATAGGGTTTGGACCTGCCGGCCGCCGATCCTAATCCGGGGTAAATCTGGGCTGATTCAGGTCGATAATTTGGGTCAAAGTGAGTTAACCTTGGTTGAAATACGGGGTCAAAAGAGATCTATTACAAAAAGGAGCAGCTGATAGGACGACACATACCTATTTGCAACATATACCCCGCATGGGCCTGAGACCACCTGCCCCCTCTTTTTATTAGGTATATTGCGAAAAAAAAACACCTGCCGCCCCTACTTTACTTTGAAGAAAAAGAAGATGAATCTAAAAATTAAAAAAAAATATCCCCCAAATGTGCCTAAAAGCTCTTAAAATGGGCAAAATATTTGCCTTTTGCACACTCTGATTCGCGTGCCCGTCGCCCGCCTAAATTCCTGGTGAAAAAATAATTAAAAAAAAACTGCCGCCCCCTTTTTTGGAGAATTCTTTTAAAAAAAAGGTGGGGCCCCCTCCTTGGCCAAAAACAAAACAAACTTGACCTGTCACCCGCACTCTTCCTCTCAGGCAAATAAACAACTTATTAATTTTATGAAGTGCCCACCCGCATTTTCCCATCCGCAACCATGTTTACATGTAAATATGCAATGATTACAAACGACCAAGGCTCAGTTTTATACACGAGTCCGCACATCGGAACCCGTGAGAGGATATAGCCAGTTCGATAAGACATTAAACGTTTGTTCAGCCGGATCCCAAGCACCTGTGATCTAATCAAAGCTGGGGTGAAGTAGGCCAAGAACGAGGGTGAATATGTGTCTAAATTGACCCTAAAGGGCAACATCAGATACAGATGGTGAACATAGAGTTGATTGTTTATGGTAATTGACGCACACGTTAATTATATACTCACTTGAATAATGGTCGTGCCTACATGCGCGCGACAGCATCCATGAAAGGAATGTCAGGCCCTTTGTTACAGGTCAAACTGATTTTGTTTCAATAATTTAGAGGTGTATTTTGTTCTTAAATTCAGATGTTGCTTTATTATTCTACGTACAGTATTTCTTGCGCTCAACATGATTATCAGTACTCTATAACATCTCATCATTATCAAATTATATTATATATATATTAACTCACAAGGATTAAATTATTATTTCCGTCAGATATGTACTGTCTATATTCTCACATATAACCACATACTTTATTTGAATTCAATAAAACGTGAAGCCGAGTTATCAAGGTTGGAAAATATATTGAATATCAAAATGTTGGGTGTTGATATTTTGATTTTGTTTGACAGACAGAATCGCAGGTCACTCAAAATAATGTATCATCTCTTGACCCAAATGTAGCTATCCACGTTCATCATTCATCTAATTGGTATTGGATATTCTATATACACATAGATCTAAATTGTATCATTTAAACTATTTCAGACATCATGTACGCGTACATTATATGTATGTAACAAATAAATGTTCCTTGTTAGACGGCAAAGATCCACGTCACTGATAAATGTCAACACTGGCAATGTTTAATCGTTAGTCACAACTTACTGACTTTGATTGTTCAGCACAATCGTCTCATACAATGTATGGAGGCTGTCTGCTAACTGACGGTAATTTTAATTTCGAATAAGGGCCTTAGAGATTTGGGCGGTTACTTCAGGGAATCATGTGACAGAGATAAGATGATCTCTCACCAATAACGTTAATCCGCCGGGAGTAACATCTGACCGGTGCGGGTCACTTAGGTGTGACCGCGAGCGGCGTCACTCGCATTGTGGTGCGGCAACCACGCCGTGACAAACACCGGACAACTAAATACAACATAAACAAAGATGCATACATGTTAAACAATACACAAAAGTTGATTGATACATTTTATTGTTCAACAGATAGGACATGCAGTGTAATATTTACACCTGTTTCTAAGATTACCACGAAGAGATAAGATAACTACTAATTAGCCATTGGTCAATAGGCAATCCTAGAAGTCACAAGTTAATTTTCAGGAGTGCATGATAATGCGTACGAGGTGCGTTCAGACAATGTCTAAACTGTGACAAGCGTTAAGCACATCTAACTATTGGTGACGACAATTATTAGTGTCTTACATTAAATATGTCAATATATTTCTAACACCATATTCGTGTCATTGACAAACGGCGACGTGGGCAATGTTAAACCAACAGTTATCACTTACAGATAAGCCATGATTATCAAGAACAATCGATTCAAACAGCGGTTTATCAATTAATGGCTATTCATCGCACTTCGAGTTGAAGCACTCGATCAATGCATTTAAGAGCCCATCAATTGTTGCTCAAGAGTTTTATGAACTATTCAGTTGTAACTAACAATCGATAGAAATGTTCTTATTTGGACAAGGCTGTTTAGTAATGGATCTTTCTTAAATCGTGTCAGAGTCAATGAACGTGGGTCAGGCGGGTATTTCGCTTCTATCACTGGGTGTTCGGAGGCAAAATCTAAAGAAACCCGATCGCAGCAGATGCCGTCTCTGTAATTACGCCGGAAAGGCATCCGTATCGAGGAGGGATATGTTTTTAACGCCCAAATAACCGTTGCTACCGCAAAAGATAAAATGAACATTCATATCACGTCATCGTATCTAAATAACAGCGGGTATTTCCCACGTGAAATCTTACTGCATAGTGAGGTGAATTATTTATATAGAATGTATAATATTACTTTTGCGGTGTATTCAATGATCATGGCCGACATTCGTAAATATTTTAAAAATGGAGAGATTAACCCGATTTCTGCACTGAGCAAGGTAATCGAGGATATCCTACAGTCACGTGTATATCGTCTCCTCGGGGCTGTCTTTACTTCCTTACTATGCAACTACTGTTGTTGGCCAGAAATTCCCTGTCCTATGCGTGACTGTTACCATTATAACTATCGGGCATGGGCCTAGTAGGTCGAATACCTACCGCCTGTGTGTCGTGTCGTCCAAATGATGTGTCTTTTGGCTATCTGTCGCTCAAATACGCATCGCATGAATGATATGTTGACGAAATGACCTGTTACCCACAAGAGTTTTCCCAAGCGCGTGTATGACTACATGTTTATTGAGTATTGCAATAACTACAAACGACCAACGGTCAGATTTTGTCACGAATTCACATGGCCACTTTATATATCAGTGTTTCAAACACTCCCCACCCCTCGTACTGAACCTTGTGGGATTGTCACCTGACTAAAGTTGTTAAAAGGTGCCACAATAACAGTTAAACTGACAATACTGCGGACTGCGGAGGTAATTAAAAACTAGCTGTCATTCCCTTTAACACATTAACAGTTTGTTCACCGGGACCTCAAGCACATTTGATCTGGTCTAAACTGGTTTGAAGTATCCCTACTACAATGGTGTCTGTGTGACAATAACAATGAACAGATAGTGAACTGTCGATATACGCGTTAGTTACACAATCATGATTGTGTCTATACATGAGCATAAACAATGGTTGATTTACACATAGATTAAATGTGAAGATGTTTACTTAAATTTGAATTTTGAATTCTAGCTTTAATATTGTACAAACAAGACGTGCTTTGATCTGCCTTTTAGAAGTGATTAATAGATATAACAATTCAATTCCAACACCGAGATAGGAAGGTGAATATAATGTTAGATGTTAATATTGCTTTAGTGTTTAGGAGGACAGGAGTAGAGGGGGAGAGGAGGAGAGTAGGAGAGGAGGAGAGGAGGAGAGGAGGAGAGGAGAAGAGGGGGAGAGGAGGAGAGGGAGAGAGGAGGAGAGGGAGAGGGAGAGAGGA
>JAXGGS010124978.1:0-19156 GCA_035585475.1 Armandia brevis
TGCGAACGTTGGATCAGGGTTGGAAAAACCCGACATTTTGACGTTGGGAGAACGTTCGTCACGAACGTTCTCCCAACTTGAGACCAACGTTAGTGGAACGTCCTCCCAACGTTCCCGTGTTACCTGGGTATGTACATTCATAGAAGAGACCCTAAACAGGAATTCTGCACCCGAGATTGTGATGGCCGTGGACAGTTACCCGAAAATGATTAAGAATCCAACTCTTGTTCCTCTTATGTGTAATTTACCTATAATAAGAGATACTAAGAAGATCGAGGAGAACATTTTGGCCTTGATTACATCTAGTATTGTCCTTGGCAATAGGATAACATTTGATTGCGGTTACAAAGCTGCATGCCCATATGCTCACATGGATTGTAATACTGCATCAACAACTCCTCCCCTAAAAAAGATATACAACCAAGCATGGGAGGTCCAACTGGGTGCTGGAATCAGTGACGTCTTGTGGGATGAAGAGGAATCTGTCTGGTGGCTAAGGACAGTCAATAAAATATACAAATATGGAAAAGATGGTTCCAAAATACTTGAAATGGGAAAAGGACTTATAGGAGATTACGGGAAACTTTGTAAAGACCGCAAACGGGGGTGGATTGTAACATGTTTTATGAAAAAAGTACTATGTTTTGCGTCTGGTGAGTTAGCAAAGGTATTGGTTGTGCCTGAGAGTGATAGTTTGAGAGGTGTAACGTACTGCTCCCATAGAGATATTTACATACTGTCAGATTCAAATACTGATTGTCTTTGGTTTATAGACAGCACAGATGGTTCAGTTCTATATCAGCTTGGTTCTTTAGGAAGCGAGGATACTCAGTTTAATAATCCATATTATATCTGCAGTAAGACTGTCTGTAATGATATGTGCCATGTTATTGTAAGTGATCAAAACAATCATTGCATTAAAATATTCACGCATGATGGAGATTTTATAAGAAAACTTGGGAGTCACCAACCAGGCGATTTCCAACTACGACTACCAAGTGGAGTTTGCGTGGATAGGTGGGGCAGAATAATCGTGAGTGATCAAATGAACAAGTGTGTTGTTTGTTTCTCTTTGGGTACATATGAACACTTTTGTGAGTTGATTTCATCAACAGTCTTAAAAAATAAAAACCCGCTTGGGTTTGGAATCACACAGGATGCTCGAATGCTAGTCATCGGATTTTCTGACTCATTCTCTGCATACATTTACGAATAGAATGAATATAAGATCAACTAAGGACTGCTGTATTTGATAACTAGCAAGTATAGCATGTGAGAATAATTCATGTACAAAATTATCCTAATACCCCAGTAATCATTGTGAATCATAGTTTAAGTTATATCTTTTGTTTTTAATGTTACAATTATTATTATATAACCTGATAGTAAGCAAGTAAAATCATCAAATAATTGTAACTGTCACACTTATCAGAAATAAATGGGAACATTATGTTGGCGAATTATTCATGTAACAAAAATTGCTTATCCGCATTAACCAGATGTTTCTGATATTGATTAATTGGGTCTGTTACAGATCTGTTATTGCAGAAACTTAATCACGACAGCATGACAGTTTAAAAATGTGTGTAAGATACGCGGCTGGTGACCAGTCACTCAACTTAGTAACCGGCGAGTGTCTATCCACTTGGCACTCAAAGAAGGTAAATGCGCAAGATGTGGGAAGCCATTGCCAGAACAGAATGACCACCGCATCCTTTGAGTAAGCTGCTGTTGAGGTGTGACTTCTGCGAAGGACCTGCTGATCGTGACCCGATTGTCCCAAGCGAGATATAGAGTAAGATCGGTGAATGACGCAATACTCGTGGGCACAGGCCATGAATAAAGAAGGAGCGCTTCCATCTGTTCCACACTTGGTAGATTGACCCGAACCTTGTGTGTTATTATGTGCTCTCATGGTCTCGCTAATTGTGCGTTTAACACAGAAAAGTTACTCCTATTTATGTTTAAATATCGTGTTGAAGGTGCTCTTCCACTGGAATGATTTCCTACTAGAGCAATTGTAAATCAGTGCGGAAGCCAAAGCATTTTCACGGAAAATGCCACTTAAATCTGAAATAAGTGGCCTCCTAATCTAGTGTTAAGGTGTGTAAATATTTCACACCTTTGTTGATTTTTCGAGGGTATATACATTTACCTTTTACATCCACTTAATTTTTAAAAGTGAGCTTTCACTGACATGTTCGCTATTAGCGTGTTAATCTACATTGATATGCAAGGCAACATGTTGGGCTTTGGGCGAGCAAATTGCACACGATTGCTCCCTCCACCAAAAGACTAGCGAGACTGTGACTGTAATTTGTACAATACATGGGACCGGATAGATCAGCATGTCGAAGTTATTATAGGTAAAATAACATATCCGATGAGTTCAAGATATTATTCGGAATACTTTGTTAACGCGATTGACGAGAGTACAACATGTGTAGTATTCGGAGGTTATCTGCTATCTGAGGAGAATTTAAATTTCGATTGGTGGCGTTATAATACTAACAGTTAATTTCCCTGAACACATGATGCAGATAAGATGATCTGCGACCAATTACGTTAATCCATCGGGAGATCATCTGACCGGTGCGTGTCACTCAGCTGTGACTACAAGTGAGGTCACTAACATCGCAGTTTGACAACCACGCCGAGACAAAAACCCGGCAACTGATATGACATAAACATAGGACACATGTAAACAATAAACACTGAAACATTAACGATTAACTGTATTGTTCAACTCAGCAGTCATATTAAGTATTGTTACATGTGGACTAATTAAGCCAAAATTCTCCATGCGCACTTCAATGCTCGATTCGGACAGGGTCACCTTTTGCGAACCCCCTGTTAGCACAACGGAAATCGGATGTGCATATGCAGTAAAGAATCGCAACATATACATATTGGAATTAAACATTGATAATGGTTGATTAACTGTTGTTTTCAGTGCATCACTGGGGTTGAACAACTCATTCTGTAGCACACATTGTATGTCAAGTGATGATAACGATCGTCGCTGTGTAGGCTATATCGGGGCAATATGCATAGCATGCGAGTGTACCTAGGTTCAAGGGGAGCCATTATTGATTAAATTTAATGGGACGCGTAGTTTGTGATTGGTCTATTAATGCGCATGACGTTTAGGTCACAAGTGTACACATTTCACACAGCATCCAGCCGACCTTGCACTTAAACAAGGAACGGGTTTGTCTTTAAAACCAATCGCAAACTAATTCAGACCGGTTTGAAAATTAGCATGGCTACCGGAGGATATGAGGAGCTTGCCGACGAGCTTAAGTGCCCTGTCTGTTATGAGGAAATGGACAAACCAAAAGTTCTCAGCTGTAGACACGTTTTTTGTGATATATGCTTGCGCAAACTGCTCCTGTTAGACAAAATCACCTGTCCCCTTTGCAAGCATGTACAGGATATAGAGGGTTCAGGAGTTGACGGATTACCAGAGCCCCTTATACTACATACTTTACAAGAGAAAATAACCGTGTTTATGACCAACAACAACATCACTGGGAACGTAATAAAAAAGTGTGTCAATTGTGCTAAACCTGCAACTTATTTTTGCCAAAATTGCGCAGAATATATGTGCAGCTCATGTCAAACAGAGCATACACAAAGTCTCCTATCGATGGCGCATAAAATCATAATGATTTCTAAGTCGACATTGTGTATGGAGCATGCTGGCAAGTTGGTAATAGGATACTGTAAAGATTGTAAAACAAGACTCTGCATACTGTGTACAAAGAATGAACACTTAAAACATAATATTGTCAATATAAATGACAATATATTTTTAGACGAGCGAAGACAAACACTGACCAACAGAAGAGATATGCAAGTTATGGACAAATCGCGCCTTACACTATATAGATCCGACCTAGAAGTGCACATGGGAAATATAGACCAAGGAAGTCGTAAGTCAGTACAACAACTTGATCATTTGATTAACGTTATAGAAGAAATGAAACTGCAATTGCATAAGGAAGCTGCTGCTGAGGAAAAGAAACTTAACATGCATGCCAGCGACGTGGATGACTTTGCTGCCACCAGAAACCGTTTAAGTTCCTTTATAGATGAGATCCTCACCAGGGATTCTGCTTCTGAGATTGTACTAGCTGCCGCTGATTTACCAGATCCTCCTTCAAGTGCAACTCTTATTTCTCCTATATGTAAAATGCCGAGGAAAGCAGATACCACGGATATCGAAGAGCAACTCCAGCTATTGTACACATCTGCTAGTGTGCTAATTACTCCTTCAACAGCGGACCTGGATTGTGGTTCTAAAACTGCTCGCTCGGGTAATATGACTTCATCAGTATCATCCCCAACAGCTAATATATTCATAAAATCGTTGGACGTTAATCCAGGAGGTACCCCATGTGATGTCATATGGGATGAAGAGGAATCCGTCTTTTGGTTAAGGACTAGAAACTTCTTATATAAATATACAAGAGAGGGTAAAAACATACTTAAAGTAGGAAACGAATTGATTAGTGATCATGGCAAAATTTGTTTGGACGATAAGCATGGTTGGATTATTACTTGTTTCAAGAAGGTAGTATTGTGTTTTACTAAATCTGGTGAGATAGCGAATAGTTTTGTTGTGTCTGAGAGCATTTGCCTGTGTGGTGTAACATATTGCTCTCACAGAGATATGTACATCCTGTCTGATACACAGAGACATTGTCTGTGGTTTATTAGCAGTAATGATGGTAGAGTTATACAGCAACTTGGCTCGAAAGGATGTGCGGATAATCAGTTTAACGGCCCATATTACATCTGTAATCAGATTCTAAGCAGACTTATGTGTCATCTCATTGTAAGTGATCAACACAATCACTGCGTTAAAATATTCACGCATGATGGAGATTTTATAAAACAACTTGGGAGCCACGGACCTGGTGATTTACAGCTAAATTCACCAAGTGGAGTTTGTGTCGATCCGTGGGGCAACATTATTGTATGCGATGGTAGAAACAAAAGGGTTGTGTGTTTCTCTGATGGGCAGGATGACAACTTCTTTGTTATGCTCTCTTCAGCAGATTTAAAAAATGAGAATCCGTTTAGACTTGCAATCACACGAGACTCTCGCACATTAGTTGTTGGACATTTGCACTTTTTCAGAGCATTCATTCAAAAAAATCATTGAACTGACTTTAAATAGTAACTTGATGTCATTCTCATAGCAATAATTACACTCTTATCCACTTAATTATATCCAATTTCATATCGCACATATATTATATATCTCTATGTGAGATCAGTAAGTACTTTACCCTTCATAATCAAACCAAATGTCATGAGCTATACTTGTTATTCAACATTAATGCAAGTCTTACTCCTCCATATCAGTAATTGCACTTATTTCTTCAGATGATAAGACTGATCACTTTCAGTAATCAGTGAAACTGGACGTTTGACCAATGTTTCTAATCTGAGTTTAACGAAGATTGTTGTGGTTACTTAGCTTCAAATATAGGAGAACTCAGTAACCGAACTTTATATATATAAGCAGCTTCACTTAAACTTGTGTTAAATCAGTGCTGACCTTATCGAACACACGGCTAATTATCCCAGTGCATAGAATAGTTTTACATAATAACAGAAAAACTTAATTAGAAATAACATTGAATCTACCACATAGTTATTGAACACGTTAACTTAATAAAACCTTTCATTTATGCACATTTGTAATAAAGATTCAGTTAGTAATAAAGCTGTTCATGACATTTCAGTCTTTGTTAACCGATCACGAATTTCGGGTGTTCTTTTGATGACAAGCTTGCAAATCACATATATGGGTTTCAGATCAAGCAAACTTAAGACTAATGCCCATGAATGTGACCTTATTTAGCATATGGCGTCACTCGTAGTAAATTTCTCTCGCAAACAATTGAATAGTGAAAAAACACATACTAGCTTATAATGTACTTTTATTTGTATACAATGTCCAATTTAGAACAGTAGTTTAAACATGGACCTGGAGTCAAACAAGTTGACGATATTTCTATTAATGCTGTCTGTGTAAGACCTAGGTGCTCTATATATAAATATAAAAATGTATTTATAAATACTAGCTGTTGTTACCCGCTCTGAGGGTAAAGCTAGTAACTATTGAAAATATAGCATTAAGTTATATTGTGATCCCAGCATAACTATGTTCAAAGGTGAATAACTAGGCCTATCGATCAACTGTATGTGTATGGTTGCGCACGCCAGTAGAGACCGCCTTATACAATGTGTTTGCGACCCTCCGCAAGGAGCCATCAATACTATATTTACTAGCTGTTGTTACCTGCTCTGCTCGCGTATTGCTAGTAACTATCAGAAATAGTATCAAGTTTTATTGGTTTCTTTTTTCACAAATGTAGTATTTTTCCTCAACCCTGACAACCCTAGTAAACATTTGTTATGTGGGTAAAGCAAATAATTGTTTTATGGTTTCAAAATAAAAGTATCAAATTGTATCTGAGGCCCTTGCCTGTTTATATGCCATTTCTCAATAACATTTTACATACCAACTTATTCTCTGACACACCCATTCCCCGCGAGCCCCCCTGCCCCCGAAACACGCACCAATTATCCTCTGACACACTCATTCCCTGAGAGCTTCTCTCCCCCTTGTATTAACGTGAAATCTCGGCCTCGCTCCGTTTACCCATGACGTCTGGTGAATGTTTGTTTTAAACCCCCAGCCAACGTTTAATTGAGGGTTGGAAGAATGTTAGGAGGCTGTTAGGTTAGAACATTAGTTGGATCCGGGTTGTTAAAACCCGACATTGGTACGTCAAATAACGTTCACCCCGAACGTTCTCCGAACCTCATACCAACGTTCATGGGATGTTCTCATAACGTTCCCTTGTTCCCTGTGGAATCACTTGTAATAAATTATGAGTGTGTCGCATGCACAGGTGGGTGCGTTCATCGATTGATGTACTTTGTAACTTGAGTAACGATAATACACGTGGCTGTGAAGACATAACCAATTCACACATATATTTATGCTTAAAGGTCAATTATTATCGATCTAAGCTTGACGCGACAATATCACGTGCATGATTGCTGAACTCGCACGGCCATAGAGAACATCTTGTAGGAATTGTCTGTTTATCAATGCAACGAGCCGCATCTATATCTATATATTAGTGTAAGCTGATTTATTTCAATACCGAGCTAAACTCATCCAAAGAACTGTTAATTTTCGCAATGGCTACCGGAGGATATGAAGACCTTGCCGACGAGCTTTTGTGCCCTGTGTGCTATGAGGAAATGAACAAACCAAAAGTGTTGAATTGTAAACATGTTTTCTGTGATATGTGTCTTCATAAACTGCTGCACGCTGACAAGATTTCCTGTCCTCTGTGCAAGAAGGTACACAAGATTGACACGACGTCGGATATTGAGGGATTACCAGAGCCACTAATACTGACTTCCTTACAAGAGAAAATTACCAAATTTCTAACCATGAGTAAATACTGTATAAGCAGTATGGAACCATGCGTCCATTGCGCAAAATCAGCCACACATTTTTGTCATGAGTGCGCGGAATATATGTGCACCTCATGCCAGACGGAACATTCGCAAATTCTGATCACAAAGGAACATAATGTGACATTGATGTCCAAGTGGACATTGTGTATGGATCACGCAGGAAAGTTTATCATAGGATACTGTAAAGATTGTAAAACAGGCCTGTGTTCGCAGTGTGCAAATAATAAACACTCAAAACATGACATCGTAAATATCAATGACAAAGTGTTTTTTGATGAGCGAAAGAGGACCCTTGTAAATACCAGAGATAACCACTCAACGGTCAAATACCATGTTGAAGTCACAAAATATAAATCTGAAATCAAAGCACAAATAAGAAATATAGATCAAGGGACTGCAGAGTCAATGCAAAAGCTAAACGACTTAATACATTTTATAGAAGAAATGAAACAGCAGATACAAGAGGAGGCGGCTGCTGAGAAAAAGAAATTGGACATGTATGCCAGTGAAGTCGATAACTCCGCTTCAATCAGAAACAGTTTATGTACATATATCGATGAAATCTTACTTAGAAAATCTGCGTCTGAGATAGTAATAGCTGTTGATGAATTACAAGATATATCCCCAGTTACTACACTTGTTCTTCCCGCATGTAAAGTACCACTCATAGGAGATACCACCGCAATTCAAGAGAAAATCCTGAACACACGCGCGTGTGTACCAAATATACTATCGAACACAGAAGATCACATTGATTGAAGCGGCACAATCAGATTTAGCTGCAGTAGAATAACACCCCGCCAACGCTTACATTAACCAGAGTCTGGGAGGTCAAATCTGGAAGTACAACAAGTGATGCCATGTGGGATGAGGAGGAATCCGTCTGGTGGCTGAGGACAAGAAATGTCTTGTACAAATATAGAAGCGATGGTACCAAAATACTGGAAATTGGAAAAAGATTAATTGTCGGTCATGGCCAGCACTGCTTAAACCTCGGACGTAAATTCATTGTAACATGTTTAGACAAAAAGGTACTATGTTTTACTAGATCTGGTGAGTTGGTGAAAGACTTCACTGTGCCGGAAAGCGGACATTTGCGTGGCATAACATACTGCTCTCACAGACAAGTTTATATACTGTCTGACGTCGGTAATGATTGTCTGTGGTTTATAGACAGTGACACTGGTAAAGTTGAACAGCGGGTTGGCTCAAAAGGGAGCGCAGACACTCAGTTTAACGACCCGTATTGCATCACCAGTACGACAATAAGTGATGATATTTGTCATATAATTGTAAGTGACCAAAAAAATCACTGCGTTAAGATATTCACACATAGTGGAGATTTCCTAAGAACCATTGGGAACCGAGGAACAGGTGATTGTCAGCTAAATTCGCCAAATGGAGTTTGCGTGGATCAGCGTGGGAGAATCATTGTGTGCGATCAGTTAAACAAGCGCGTCGTTTGTTTCTCTAACGAGAATGATATACGCTTCAGTGTGCTTCTGTCAACAACAGAACTGGGAAATGAATGTCCGTTTAAAATTGCAATCACACAAAACTTTGATATGTTAACCATTGCTTTTATGCATACATTCGCAGGATACATTCTCAAGTAGGTCATATTTTTGATCAAGGGTCACATGGGCAATTTGATAACACTTTGAATAAGCATATACAGCTTAAATAACTGGCACAGTTATTCTATCGTGTATCTAAGAGCACTTGATTTTCCTACAGCACAGACAATCTAAAGGGGTTTTTGCATGGTTTTAGTTCCACGATGTATTTAGCTTTATTAAAAGTTACTATTGAACAATTATATCCTAGTATGATTAAAATAACCAAATTGAGTGTGTTTGTTTTGTTGATTGAACTGTTATATCAAGGCTATACAAATCAACAGCGAGAAAGTACTGACTACATTTGATAGATTACAAAGGTTAAAACATGGACAAAGGGTGGTTACAACTGTATTAATTATGGGTATAATATGATTATTTGTGGGCGAGATCTAATGTTTAAATAATGGGAATGTGCACAAGTGATAACTACTTGAAATGTTGTCAGGAGATAAATAGAAGCATTAGCTTGTGCAATATGACCCGAATATATTCCTGCATGTGAAATATATACAGTAATAAAGCACTAGCTCTGCGTGTTTGTTGGCGTACTAAGTTCGAAGTGGACTTTAGGAAAGTTGCCACCTCTCTGGAACCTAGCTGTCATGCTTATATAAACCCGAGTCTGGCATGTTACTTTCAAATCAACACCCCATCAATACACAGCCACTGAAACGCTCAGTCCGTGTTAGCCCAGCTTAAGTACCTTCTACAATCAGATGCGTGTACGTTTGCATTAAGTAGAGGGCATAAATAGTGTCGCTTTGTATATACGTATGATGTGTCACATACAAGTATAACAAGAGTCAAGGTGAACAACTATTAATCCAATATTCAATTGACATGTACAATGTATATGATTGGTTAATGCGTATGACAGTAGCGCCATTGCAAATTTAAACGGTAATCGAGGCAGGTGAGCGGTGTATGGTTTCAGGCTCAGCTTAAACGTATTCAGCGATAGGTTTTATAATCGTTATGGCGACAGGAGGATACGAAGAGTTAGCGAAAGAGTTGCAGTGTCCTGTATGCTATAAAGAACTGGACAAACCAAAATTGCTTGACTGTAACCATGTTTTCTGTGAAAATTGTCTACAGAAACTGCTGCACGCAGACAAGATTCCCTGTCCTCTGTGTAAGCAGGTTCAGAACATAGAGAGGACATCAGGAATTAAGGGATTACCAGAGCCACTAATACTTAACACTATACAGGTAAAAATTACAAGATTACTGACAATCAGCAAAACCAATGGAAAATTCACAAAATCATGTGTCCATTGTGCTAAATCAGCCGCACATTTCTGTCGCGATTGTGCAGAATATTTATGCAGTTCCTGTGAAATCGAACATTCAGGAAATCTGATTACAAAGAAACATAGTACAACGTTGATGTCCAAGGGGACATTGTGTATAGAACATGAAGGTAAATTCATCATAGGATACTGTAAAAATTGTACACAGTGTACAAAGGGCGAACACTCCCAACACCACATCGTCAATATTAATGACAGAGTGTTTCTGGATGGAAGATGGAAACAACTTAAACATATGAGAGACGTCCACTTAAAGGGTGAATCATATTTTGATTTCACAACATATAAATCTGACCTCACGACGCACATAAGAAAAATCGACCAAGGTACGGGAGAGTCAATTAAAAAGCTAGACAATTTAATCACCATTATAGAAGATATGAAAAAACTGTTACAAAAGGATGCTGCAGCTGAGAAGAAGAAACTTAACCAATATGTCATTGAGGTGGATGACCTGGCGGCCACAAGAAATAAGTTAGCTACATTTATAGAAGATATTTTGACTAGGAACTCTGCTTCGGAGATGGTTATGGCTGTTGATGAATTGCCAAATTTTTCCACAAATACCATCCATGCTCTTCCTGCATGCAAACTGACACTAATAGGAGATACCAGCGCAATTCAAGAGCCACTCCTTAGGTTATACGCATCTGTTCCTTTCCAGATTAAACAATCAAAAGTATATAAAAATAATTGCAATCATAAAGCTTCTCACTTGGCTGAAATTACACAAACAGTAGCCAGCCCTCCAAAACCGGTATACGCCAGAGCTTGGGAGGTCGAGCCTGGTGGTACACCGTGTGATGTCAAATGAGATGATGAGGAATCCATCTGGTGGCTGAGGACCAATGTTAATATTTACAAATATAGCATCGATGGAACTAAATTACTTAAATTTGGAAAAGAATTGATTGAAAACTATGGTAGACTTTATTTGGACTTTAAGCATGGGTGGGTTGTAACGTGCTCTCGACAGAAAGTATTATGTTTTACTAGATCGGGGGAGATGGCAAAGGATTTCACTGTGTACGAGAGTGGTGAGGTGCGCGGAGTAACATTCTGTTCACACAGAGATGTTTTCATCTTGTCAGATTCACAAAAGGATTGTTTGTGGTTTACCGACAGTGACAATGGTAAAGTTCTGCAGCAGCTTGGCTGTAAAGGAAGTGCGGATACTCAGTTCAACGGCCCATTCAACATCTGCAGTAGGACTGTCAGTAGCGACATGTGCCATGTTATTGTAAGTGATCACAACAACCATTGCATCAAAATATTGACGCATGATGGGGATTTCTTAAGCAAACTAGGATCACGAGGACCTGGTTATTTTCAGCTACATTCGCCATGTGGAGGTTGCGTGGATCAATCCGGCAGAATTATCGTGTGCGATAAACTAAACAAACGTATTGTTTGTTTCCCTAACCATAAAGATGACCATTTTACTATACTGCTTTCATCGACTGATTTGGGGGATGAGAGCCCGTATAGACTCGGAATTGCACACGACGCTCGCACATTAGTCGTAGAAATGTTGCATTCTTTCAGACCATACACGCAAATATAAAAAATATCTATTAAATGCAATGCTCTTTCAGCTATCGACTTAAAACACTTTACGGATGATAAAACCACTGCTTCATGATGGCGTTTAATAATTGCCAATATACGCTATAGCTATGTACAGATTTCTTCAAAACGTCGTTGTATACATGTTTGGATAAAACTTCTAGTTTCATTATATTATGCTGTTAAAAATGTTTATGCCGTGTGACACTTTGTATTCAGAACAGTAATAAATCGATCGGATAGATCAAGTTATTTTTCGGCGGGATAGAGTATAAATGAATGTAAAAGTAATAATTGCCAAATTATTTTAGAAAAACGATATGCGATCGGACTTCATCAAAGGTAATTAATCATGATTATCAGTCATATTAGGTTAGTTGTCCGGTGTATCATTCTATGGTTTCATGAATCATCGTGGCACATACTGATACCTTGACATATATATATACATATCAGTCGGCGACCCTGGGTCGTCGAGGAAGCCAAAAGTGTATATCGACGACCCTATATCGACGACCTTTGCCCTACGTCGACGACCCTCTCAAACAGTGCCACTATTTGACATAGTGCACAATCGGAGCTTCCCGGGAGAGGGGAGAGGTAAATATGTCAGGTGATCAGCGCTGAGGTCAATTTAGGGGCATCGGTTTAGGGCGAGGATTTAAATTACGACCCCGGTCACGAGGCTAAACGACGTTCATGTCATGTCAATTGATAAAACAAAAAGTGATGATTTTGTAAATAAAGATTAGAATACAAAATCGGATGTATGTTTACGATAAGCGCATGTTGATACTTGTATATCTTACAGTCATTCCCGATTTTGCACTGAACACCTTACATATTCCCCGGTCCACTTTCCCTGAAAGCCCCCTCTGAGCGCCATGGCATGTTGAGGCAATGTTTGAAATGTTGTCCTGCGTGAGATCAGTTAGGTAAAGCTGAAGAGGCTGAGCTGTATTGATTTCCCGACCAGCGCACTTTTCCTCTCACCATCAGCAGAACTGAGCATTACCAATCGTACCAGTTGTTTACATAGCACGGTAGACCTTCACTATAACGCGGTTATGTCCTATTCGTGCTTTATGGTTCGTTATTACGCGGGCCGAGTATCACTCATGGAATGACGTCTTGCTCTATAATGCGATTGCTAATGTCTGTCTCCCGTAACCTGTAAAATAGGACAAATGACGCCGTGTTACTGATTTATTAGAATGACTATATTTATTAGCACCGACAACGACAAAAATGGCTTATCATTATACTAGAAATAGTGACACCTTAATTCTAGGAAGGTTTTACATTAAAATAAATGAAATGCATGCATTTGATTAGTATAATATTCGAATCTAACGTATGGCATTTATCTATACTACTAGTATAAATACATGAATAAACCATTGATATTTATTGTTTGCTTCAATATAAGTTTGTCGCATCGATCTGTGCGTTGTATAATGCACATTGCATATTTAAGTCCGCATAAAAAGTCTCAAGTTTCAAGTACCACCCATGAGTGCACATACCAATGTTCAATAGTGAATCATTATTGATTTATGCTAGATAGGACACCTCGTATGTGTACGTTCGGTGAATGCGCACGGCAGTAGCGACCGACATGCACCTGCGTACGTAAGAGACGAGCAATGATCGAAGTAATTCGCCCTTCAATAGAATAAGCTAGTAAGTTTGAGTATCCGATTATTAATTAAATCACACGATAATACAATCTCCTAAAGAATTGGAACTCATTGTATGGGTTTCAACATCACTTATGTCGCACTTGATAGGATAAGGTGCATAGTTCCTGGTCGGATTGTATCTCTGATGAGTACACACTTACCTGGCCCAATTATGGGGATATTTGTTGAAGTTTTTCTAGGCATAATGACACGAGTCCAAGTTTTCGGAATACTTTATTAACGCATGCTCGACGAAAGTACAACATGTGTAGTATTCGGAGGTTTCTTGCTAACTGACGGTAATTTACATTGTGAATAGATATGTTAGGAGACTGGCGGTTAATTCCCTGAACACATGACAGAGATAAGGATGATCTCTAGATAGCCAATTACAGTAATCGACCGGGAGTATATATAAGTATAAAGGTTGACTTAAAACATGTAAAGTTGACGTCTTGTTACTACGGATGAAGCTAAGAACGTATGAATTCATCTAATATGGACAACTTTTAACACACGTACACATTTACAACTGATTTGCCGATCACCTAGCTGTCACTATTTATCACTTTTGGGCTCAGGTAGGAAAGGATGAAGAGTATTTAGTATACAGCCCAGTGCACCGACATACCCGCCATCTTTTATAAAATCTATTGTCACTCCATGACTCTGCGGGTCATCCTGAAATAGCCAAACATTTTACAATGATACATTAGATTAAGCATGACACGAATATCAATAATCACCAATGACAGAATATGTTTTTTAATAGAGTGTCGAATTCAATGCCGGTTTGGGTTTATTACAATATATAGGTCTAATAGTTGTAGCATGGTTAAAATGCATATCAGCATTAATAGATGGATAATTTGCCATATTAATACTGATATTCATAAATATGTCTGTCCAGAAGTAATGTTTGAGAAATACATGCCTGTTTGATGAGACGGGTGAGGCGAGCATTCTCTGCAGCCGCGTCTTTGGTGATGGTTTTTGTAATGAGCTCAGAATTGACGAGGCTGCCCGCAAAGAGCACCCTCTTACACTGGTTAACGTTAGCCACCCCTACTACACTCTGGCCGATATCCTTGGCGATAAGCCGCACAGTTGCCATTGCAATGTCCTCCCGACTGAATGATCCTGAGGAGCGGGAGCAATTCAGTCAATTAATGATTTAATGGTAAAGAAATGTGTTTACGATAAGTAAAAATGTGAACTGTTTCAATAACGACAAATTATTGTTATGTGGAGGAATATGTAACAAAGACATGTGTGCTGTCGGACTGCCGTTTTTACGCTCCCGTTAAACTTGGCGTTCATGAAATGAGATGTATATTCATATACTAGATATTCATGTCATTAATAAGAGTCACATCACATTAATTCATTTTCACTGACTTGCTTGTGTCTATATGTATATGTAAATAGGTTGTATAAAAGCAGATCCTTTTCATGAGTGATTTACTATTATCTTGTTATTTTCACTCATTTAAGTATCATATATACTAGTTGTATCATTATATTCACTCATTTTATCGCTATTTTCACTCATTTGTCCTCATTATTTCCTCATTACTTCCTCATTATTTATTATACACTATGTAGTGTGTGGTCCCCTCTTGAGGAGGAGCTTGATTTCTCCAGGAATTTTGATGGAGGGATGTACTTTGAGGAGGGCTGGAGCCTCGCAGTTCAAAGAATTCTGTGGTGGGCTCCGGGAGGGTTGGTCCCTATCTGCTGAACTACATTTGCAAGTGTGGGGTCAATTTTACAAAAATGAACTAGAAGAAGGGCTTAGTCCAGTGTGTTTAGGCCCAGAGGAAGCCATGTGTTAAGTCGGTGGATCCACTTAAGCTCTTCCTTCTCTCTTAGGTGCCTGGATTCGTCATCTCATGGTGAGCTGAGGAATTCAAAGACATTTCAATGTCATCCAGACCATGGTGGTCAGGGACTTTGAAGTGGAGGCCCAAGGGGGGGTCAGGCTTGTTGGTGGTTATGTTAGCAAAATGTTCAACCATGCATTCCACAGTTGGCGTTTGGTCTGACCAATGTACCGCTTGAGGCATGTTTTGCATTTGACGCAATATATCAGGTTATTGGAATTGCAGTTGGTTTCTTTTCTGGTATTGTGTTTGACGATGGTGGTCGGGTGGAATATACTGCCGGTATGGTTCATTCTGGGGCAGTATCTGCAAGATTTTGGGCTTTTACAGGGGTGGTCCAAAATCCTGGATTGTGTGGACTCTTTTGTTTTGGGCAGTGCGGCTCAAACCAGGTGGTCTCTGTTGTTTAACATCATATGTTATATAAAAGGTGGCTTACCTGGAACTGCCCCCACTGCTTTTCCGAAGCTGAAGGCGACAATGTTTGGCAATCCTTTAAGCAGATCTGCATACATCCCTTCAGCTTTACTACCAAGGATCAGGTCCATTATCCCTGTATCTATGTTTTCCTCTGAGCCCCGTGATGCTAGGTCTAACAACTCATTATAATCCTACAAATAACAAACACCCGTCATAGGTGTCAGTGGTGGTCAGATCGAAAAACTCTTAATCTATATATAATTTCGCTAAGCGAAAAGTTTGTCTCTCAAATTCGGGAGTTCTGGGGAGAATCGGCCGATTCTGAGTCGACAGAAACTGTTCCTTTGCAATTTTGTATCCGGTTGGTACAATTAAAATATTGAAATATTGTCGAAATTTCGTTGAACTTTCGGAACTGTGTAACGAAACTGGGTCACGCATGCGGGGCAATTTGCTCACACATGCTTGCTGGGGTAACGGAGAAACGGAGAAGCGGAGAAGCAGAGAAGCGGAGAGGATGGCGTACAAAAGCTCTTGTGTCAGTGCATAATTTGGTTAAATTAACTCCTAGCAAGTACTTGTCAGCCTAGTGTTGCCTAGTTCACCTACTGCATCCGGTTAGCAGTGTGCCCAACCCGAACATGGCTCGTCCACAGCGAGGGCTCATGGTAACAAAGCTAAATGTCCCATCCTCATATATCTATATAAAAAATGTGATTGCGATATATGATGAGGCGGTTACATTGGTAACCATGAGCGGTTAATTATAGACATTATAGACAGACTATTGCAAGTGCAATTGTAAGACGTAGATATGATTAAGATGGGTCAGCATGAACACCCATATCCGATATAAAAGAGAGTATTTCAAGCCCGCTAGAAACCTATGGTGAATTGTGGTGAGTTGAAACAGTTTCGTTTTGAGAACAAAATCTAAACTATAGTTGCCTTGAAATATGCGGCTGCAGATCCTGCCATCGCTATCAGATAGGGATACAATCCCTCCTTCTCGGCCACCTCGAGAGGCAGGTCACTGTCCTCGTTGAAACCTGCCCTCAGTGCTCCCTGTGCCGACGATTTGATCAAGTCATCCATCTCTGGCGTGTACAAACATTCCCGTCTCGTCTCACCCTTGTCGAAAGTTCCCCTCAACTGCTTCATCAGCCCAACGTTATACACGACCGCTTCATCAACCTCATCACTCAGGAACGGGTGCAGAAGCTCCTTCCTACTCAGATGTTTTGTGAGGTATCTGAACGCGAAGTTGAAGCAATCGAACTCTCCTATGTTTGTAATACTGCAACGGTTTAAAAGGTCAAACAAATAAGAACTCGTGATATGTCATAAATTGGAATTGTCAGGTATTAACATGGGTGATTAGGTTATAATATAATCTATGACATTGGGGTGTTTCTGAACCGTTGATTATACAGAATGAAAGAGACCAATTTGGACTTACTCCGACTTCAGTTGTTCCCGAAGATCCTTATCGAGAGCGAACGCACCAACCCCAGTGTTGAATAGTTTTACCGGGGAATCAGAGATGGAGACGAAATTGCTTTTGACATAAGTGATTACCTCCAACCATTGCGACTGGGGCACGCTGATGGCATGCAGAGTACCGAAGTCTCCGCCCTGTAAGAGCAGGAATACAGGGATTGAATATCATTTTTCACCAGTAATATCTCTCAAAAATATTAAATTTGATGAAGCGTTATCTAAGGGGTTGTATGTCTGCCAGTTTGTTGCATATATATATATAATCCGAGGTAATCCGAGTCGCGCGCGATGGCAATTAGCAGGGCACCATGCTAATTAAGATTCAGCAGGCAAAGCTGCAGTTCAATGAATTGCCACCAGCTGGCGTGACTGCTGTCTTGAACGTCATGGCTGACTGGACAACCAGATTGAGCGGCCGAGGTGCAATCTTTCGCAGGGTTTGCTGGGAGCGTGGAGGGTTTGCCAGGAGCGGGCAGGGTTTCCCGGAGCGTGCAGGGTTTATTTATATATTATAATGGGGGGACGGGTGGGGTTATATATATATCATTACAGGGGGACGGGCGGGTTTAAATATATATCAAAATAGGGGGACGGGCGGGGTTATATATGTATCATTATAGGGGGACGGGCGGGTTTATATTTATATCACTACAGGGGGACGGGCGGGTTTAAATATACATCATCATAGGGGGACGGGCGGGGTAAAATATATATCAAAATAGGGGGACGGGCTGCTTTATATATATATTACAATAGGGGCACGCTTGGGGTTATATAATTGTTATTGTAAGGGGACGGGCGGGGTAAATAGATATTAAAATAG
The DNA here is from genome assembly GCA_035585475.1 of Armandia brevis. Lineage (NCBI taxonomy): Eukaryota > Metazoa > Annelida > Polychaeta > Opheliidae > Armandia > Armandia brevis. The sequence continues at coordinate 18,319 of JAXGGS010124978.1, forward strand.
GGGGACGGGTCGATATTAGCATCGGACAGATAATCTAGACTACAAAATATCTGCGCGGCCAATCGATGCTAATTTCATCGACTATCTCGTCAGCAATATGCCTAAGATTATTCAGGCATGTTCAGGAACTGCTACTGTTTTCCCAAAATATAATTGCGAAACATAGGCGAATATATTAATTCCTTTAGATTGAGACAGCCACATACCCATATTTGTTTTAAACATCTTGCCGATTTCAAAATTAATTGAAAATAAAATTGATGCACCATCAACATCATTCTCTCTAGCTAAATATCTGACAGGTCGGGGATAATAAGGGTGTAAAAATCATTCACACTAATCTACAATATAATTGCAATATACTTAATTATGCCTGTGCATTGCCATCAGTGATCACGCAGCAGTTGATTGCTATATATTTGAGATAACAACGGGATAATACAAGTGCATACATCTGAATGCAATTGTACTCCGTCAATTTACTGCCGGGGAATCAGTGTGAAGCTGTCGTCCCGCTATCGTCATGTCGGGAATATTTAGCAAGGGGGGATTACGCCGAGAGTCGGGATTATCCAGGGTCTGGACCAGCGGCAAGGAATACAACAGCCAAGCTTTGATGAGTCAATCAGGCAGGGGGTAAGCTTTGACGGCGGGATTGTGCTAGGATGACGGGGGTTAGCGCCTATAAACTGCTTCATCACAATCACAATCACAATCACATGTCCAAGTGGCTTTCACTAACCCTAACCCTAACCCTAACGCTAACGCTAACCCTAACCCTAACCCTAACCCTAACCCTAACCCTAACCCTAACCCTAACCCTAACCCTAACCCTAAC
>JAXGGS010125089.1:0-11936 GCA_035585475.1 Armandia brevis
TGCGCTGTTGATTAACAACAGCGCGCAGATCAAAGGGAATCCTTATAGCAATTAGTGAAGGATTTGGGCGATCATCCTCACAAATGTATTTATTTCCATGACCGCCGAGGGAATGATTTTTATTCCCTCGGCGAGACCGCCGACGCAAAGCCACCCTAGATGTATTATGCAGAGTCAGCAATTTTACATACAATCCATGCGACTCTAAACAGTTACATCAATATCTAACGCTTAAAAGTTCACAAGTTCAGATGTTCTTTGGTCCTATGCCATATAGTGTTAATAATTTAAAAAGTGGACCTGTGTGAAGAATTAGCCACCAAAACAACAAAAAGAGGCATGAATGAGAGGCACGCAAAACGTTCAAGCTTAAACATTTGCGGTATCTGTAAGAAAACGGTCATTTGATACCTGTACAAGTGTTGTTTTTCCTGATCCAGCCATACCAAGAATGATCATACATGTAGGTTTTTGGCCACTCTCACTCGCATTCTCATGAGGCTTGTCACTTTCTGTCGGCGCCGAAGCACTTTCTGCAATTTTGGAAGCCATGCTGGATTTTTTGCGAAACTTACCTCGATAGTTGTGCAGAGTTTACCCGTCTCTTTTTTTCAACGTATGACATGCTATGAAGTCAAATTTTTAGATGCCAAATTTATGTCACTGCAGGTTTCTTATTTAATATGGATAATTTACATTATAATCACCTTTTGATAGTATTTTATTAGTTTACGAAGATTAGTATTCTACAAACATATCTGCGCAAAATTCCTGCGCAGAAACGAAATAGCGGCGACTTCGAAGACGATGTAAACAATCTTGCTATCGAAACCCAAATTATTCTTGCGATGTGCCTTGCTTAACCATTACATGAGAATAAAAGGGTATGCTTTATTTTCTTTGTCACCCCAAGCATTCTTTCCATCAGTTACATAGCAATCACGCACCAAATTTCGTAGATTCAGGCTGCCAATGCCCGTTGTAAACGACTTCGCCTAGCAAAGAGGTAGCTTCATGGTGGACGATGTCAGTGGACAAAGTGTCATTATACCAATGCAGTACAAATGTCATTCTGATCTGTCAAATTGCAGTTGACCAAGCAGTCATTCCACGTATTAAAAAGTCTCCTTCTGATATTAGCACACAGACCAATGAATGAATTCGTTAAAACACTCAGGTTGATTGCATTTATGAATTGATTTTAAAATGCATGCTGTAGTCCATGTAGATATGTTGTATTTTCACCGTCCGTATGTATGTAACCTTCACTTTCTAAATTATTCATATGATGTGAATAATTAATTTCTTCCTGGTGAATTTGTACCCATACCAGGCTACAAGGGAAATAAACATCAACATTTTATTAAACACAGGAAAGCAAACCATGGAGAACTATCATGTTTTGGAGCTTATTGGAGAAGGATCCTTTGGGAAAGTTTACAAAGGAAGGAAGAGGTTCTCCGGACAGGTACAATATAACTCATTGTTTTTCTGAAGTTTCGTGGATCAGGAAATATGTATACTGTACCATCGACTTATGTTATAAATATTTTGCAGGTTGTGGCGCTGAAATTCATTCCAAAAGTTGGAAGAAGCGAGAAAGACTTGAAAAATTTAAGACGAGAAATCGAGATTATGAGAAATCTTCATCATGGAAATATCATTGAAATGCTCGACAGCTTTGAAACAGATAAAGAGGTACCCAAATATACTCTTCCTATCTACATTAATCATCTTCACCCTAAGCTCTACTGAATATGATATATCAATGTTTCACCTCTCCAGGTAGTTGCTGTAACTGACTATGCCGAAGGAGAATTATTTCAGATTCTAGAGGATGATGGACAGTTACCAGAAGCGCAAGTGAGTCGTAAGAATGATCAAGAACACGTACCAGTCTACAGGAATGAATGAAAGTTGTATACACATGATTTAATCTATGACTTTAACATTTTGCTCGCGTGTAGGTGCAGTCGATAGCAGCACAGCTTGTGTCGGCGTTATTTTATCTACACTCACACAGAATCCTACACAGAGACATGAAACCACAAAACATTCTGCTTGGTAAAGGTGGTATTGTGAAGTTATGTGATTTTGGATTTGCCCGAGCTATGAGCCTCAACACATTAGTTCTTACCTCCATCAAGGTAAGTGAAAGTTAAGATAGCATATATGCAAGGGAACATTTTTGTTACCGTCTGTATGAAAATTAGCTAATTGGTTGATTATATCTGTGTGTTTTAGGGAACACCTCTGTATATGTCCCCGGAGCTTGTCGAGGAGAAACCTTATGATCACACCGCAGACTTATGGTTTGTTTAACTACTATCCATTTCATGACTCTTTAGCTGAATCTTGATTTTTACACCGAATTTCAACATTTTTCATGTCAAATGAAGCTATGTATATTTCTTTTCAGGGCTTTGGGGTGTATTTTGTACGAGTTATATACAGGGCAGCCCCCATTCTACACGAACAGCATCTTCCAATTGGTCAGCCTCATCATCAAAGATCCAGTTAGATGGCCAAAAGATATGACACCCGCGTTTAAAGACTTTCTTCAAGGATTGTTAACCAAAAATCCAAGACACAGACTTTCTTGGCCGGCCCTGCTGGAGCATCCATTTGTTAAGGACAACGTTACAGGTACAACTTATACTTACCAGTACGTGTATATGGTAGTTAAAGTTCAACATCGCTTCAAGGAAACAGCGTTTACTGCATCAGCGCACGCGAGCGATTTGATCTGATTCACAATCACGTGTATCTTCTCATTGTAGTATCCGAAGAGGAAAAGTCCCACCCAAGTCCATTTACCTCGGCGCCCACAGCTTCACTTATACTCGAGAAAGAGAAACAGACGAAAGAGAGAGCGCATCCACCGGGGACTTCGAAAATACTCAGTAAAGCCAGAGAAAAGGCTGAGAAGGAATCCAAGGTATTTTTCTCACGGGCAATGCCTGATACTGATGCAAAATACCTAACATAAAATTACAAACATGGTTACATGGTCTTATATGTGCACATATGTCATCATATTCTCAAAAGTGTTGTTTATAACGCATAATGTAAATTGCAGAAGAAAGCCGCCCAAGCGCCACAGCCTCGTATCGAGGCTTGGAGCGGTAAACCTCCAGGTGATGGTCAAACAGAACCAATCCCAATACACCCAGAGCGACCACTCACAGCTGAATGGGATGAGCCAAAACCGGTAAGCATTTGTTCTCTAACTGAATAGTCAAGGACATGTCTATTTATATGTACCCTACTCGTAGATTTGAAATGTAACTGCACAATGTTTGAGCTGTGTTATATATTTATTAAGTGTGTAAGGTCAGTTGTCACCAGAGACTAAAAGCATGACTTGTGTTTGAAGTGGTATAAAACGTACACAATAGTTTAACTGTAACATAGCAACCATCAGAAAAGAAACACCCTTGTCGAGTGCGTCCTTAATAATATATAGTATTTTACTAGATGAAGTGTGTGATATATACGAATATAGCGTTTGTAATTAGAAACTTTGATATTCAGCAGGGAGCTCAGTCACAAATACAGGTACATGTATATTCATATTGATGTTTTCCTCGTGATATCCATGTCATTCAAAAATATCAAAATTTTCGAATATAAATCAATTAAATCTACTTTCTTCATGAATGTGGTATTCATTTCATTCTAATGACATTGATATTTTCTGGAATTAAGTGAATTTGGCTTCTTGCCTAAAGTATCCACCGATTCAATGGAGTTTTATATAGTTTCCCTTTTATTTGGATAGCAATAATTTTAACTCAGTTCTGGTTGTGGCTTTTTGTTATCGCACAATTTGTCGTACAATATCGTCCATGTGCACTTTGTATGTACAATGTACGTAGTACATGTATATGTATACCTATTCTCTCCATGTGTGTGTCATTTTACTCTATGTAGGATATATTTGATTCAGATTCGGTGAACTTGATTTCTTTATTAGTTTTATTCATTCATAAAATTCTGCTTATGTTTCTTATTTTCACGCGATGCCTGTTAATTCAATAGTAACATAACGATGTTAATGATAAACCATGTTGATTGTACTTGGATGTTCAATCAGTCATATTTAAGTGTGTGACTTTTGTTACGCTTGCCCAATGACCGGTAATTGATAACCTTCAAACACTTTTCTGAATCTGTAGAGTCTGGATATATTAATAATTAGATAAGTTTATTGTTCATCCCGTCTTCTACACTTTGTCAAACAATGTAACTGTTCGTTATACATAACATGATTCGCAATATACCATAGTACACGTACGTGGATTTCGGAAATACGTATACACATGTATGTCTTCTAAATGTAAGTTGTATGTTTATAACAATAGATTATAGACCCCACACCCCGTCCAGACAGATTGACCCGAGACTATGAGCAAGAATATCCAGAGGTCGAGGTTGAAAGCAGAAAAGTATTGAAGCGAGAGCCCGACAAAAAGAAGAAGAAGGGTCTTGAGAATGTCAAATTAAAGGAAGAGGTATTAAAGGAGCACAGCGCATACATTATTTTACCCATAATTAACTAACGATAATCAATAAAGCTACCAAAATAACATTAGACACAACATGCTCCGATGAACCTTATGATATAAAAATTATCACATCGTCATCATGCATTTTTTGAATGGCATTTAACAGTACATGTAGATTTATAATATTGGTTTCACTTTTATTTAAAAAAGTCCTTGATAGATATTTGTTTACTAAATGTCCATATCAGGATGCTGACAGTGATGACGAGTGGCAAGCGTTGGTAGAGGCCACTGACCCCGATACAGTGGTATCAGACAATTCTCTGAGACTCATCAAGGAACGAAATTTCATGAACAAATTGCGAAGCAGACTACAAAGTTCCAGTCTTCAGGTGCTGGACGCAGTACTCGAGGGAGCTTCCCGCCTTCGACCGGTGCTGAAAATCATCATGAATCTCGTGACGGCCAAGTGGTATGACCAATCGGCAGTTAAAATCACCTATCGTGTCATACCTGTAAATTCTCGAGCGCTATTTATGTTTTATGTATAATTTTGATTTATTTCCCCATAGTGAGCTTTCCATACTTCTTCCATTCCTGAAGGGCATAGATTGCCCGAAGCATATTCTTACCTTGTTGGACCAAATTCTTTCCAAACAAAACGTTTTGGAGGCAAGTGGATTCTTATGATTTTCTATCACACTAATTGTAATAATGTGTCAGATTCACTAGCAAACAATCTAAATGGCACCCTTTTATTGTTCTACAGCAAGCATGGTGCCAGAAAATACTGGTTGATTTAGTGGCTACCTGCCATGCATACTTTGCATCAGATGTCTTCCAAGCAGTCAATGAAGACAAGGAAAGGTAGGATATACTTCATGTAGTACATGTATATACCGTGTAGGTTCAAAAATATTTGCTAGCAAACTCCAATATGTGTTAAAATTGTACACCATATACATGAGCAGCGTTTTTCCTGTTTTTCCAGTCTACAAACTTACCTGGATGCAACTTTGAAATTTATGGAATTAACACCAAAGTTGATCCATCAGAAAATAGACAAGGACCTGATTCTCAGGGAACAATCCCAAATGGTAAGCGTAGAGCCGGCTGGCATACTCACCCGTAGATTGAGGCGATTCGTTTTTCTTTTCATGTCAGTCACAAGTGGTATGTATGTTGCAGTGTATTATATTCCTGTGTGAAGTAATGGAAAGAAGCGAGACCTGGGTTCCACCCAAATTCTTTGCTGGCATCTCAAACCAACGACCTACATTAGAGGGAATCCTCACAAGTGCAATGCTCGACGAGGCTGTTCTTAAGCGATTAGAAGGTAATTTCATTTTTTTCTGGTGAATCCTAAAAAATATATACTGTTCCTCCTACCAAATACAAATATAAACAAATTATTATACTATTCGGTACTATAGATGTCGCTGAGGGTAATACCGAAGATGCCCAGCAACGTATGGAGGATATGATATGCATGGGGGTAGCGTGCCTCTCAGCATTAATGACGATTCCTGTACAACCAGTCAATGGGATAGAAGGAAAGAAACAAATAGGGTTCGCGTTTGGAGCTCTGCTGTGCGAAAAGGAAAATGAGAAATGTATGATGGACTACCTGATCTTGTTGAACCATCCCAGCACTTGTTTTAATGTCCTAAAGGTTTGTGCCCTATAGTTTATCTGTCGATACAGGGCGAGTCGTTTTTTGCTAGACATTTTTCTGATTATGTTTCCTGAAATGTCGATATAGGTGATATATACCGTAAGCCAAGAGAGCAAAGCTTTTGCCGCAGCTTTTGCAGATAACACACGTGATTTGGGAACAATTCTTGGAATTTTGCATGGAAAGGTAAACATATTTAACTTCGTTGTGCGCATGTATACCGGTAGTGCCGTTGACATTTGATGTGCTCGGTGATGCTTCGTCAAGAGTGAAATGAACGATAACATCACATGGCTTATCTTTTACAGGTACAACTAGTCGACATGGAGTGTAATTCCGTCCTCGAATGTTGCATTCATTTCCTCAGCGTGATCATCATACAAAATGGCGAAATCCCCCCAGAGTCAGTACCAAATAACTGACACAAAACCATCGTCATTTGCTATTATAGCGGTATGGGGTTTCATAGGTTAACACTAGTTTTTTTATTGCAGGGTATTGTCAAACACACCATTCCTGATAACAGTTTTTATAGAATCACAACTCGCTAGTCACACGGTAAGACAACCATAACCCGGTGGTGAACCCTCTCGATATAATACTTTTTTTATTAGATGTTTTTTACTAGTGTTTTATGTTTTCTAGGCGGCGGCAGCTTTATTGTTTACGGAGCTGTTAAGCTGTGGAGCGGCTGGTGAAGTGCAGCCAGAAGATCTCCTCAACGCAGCTCTCTCCGAGTTTACCGATCTGGCTCAGATCTGCGTCCACACCCCGTTTAATTACGGCGTCCTGGACGGAATAGTTATGCTACTGTCGCTACTCTTAACGCAGGTAAACTAGATAAAAACCACCCGAGAAATCTGTTGATTTTATATTGTGCATTTATTCAGACTACTGATGGAAATCATTTCTTCAGGGAGAGTTACCAATTGCCGGGCTGTACATAGAGAGTGGTATATGGAGTATTCTGTGGCACAGGGTAGCCCAGATGATGCAGGTGAGACAAGGAGAATTAAATATACCTGTGCACGATATAGAGGCAGGAGATACGGCGGTCAGCACACTTCACAAAGGAGAATCCCCATCCCCTGACTGGAATCTACTGTCATTCCAAGGTCTCATGGGAGCTCTCAATATCGCTATTTCTGTCTTCACAAAGGTAATGTGTTGCAATTAGCGTATAATTATTGTGATAAATAATACAGAATATGATGAAAAGGACAACAGAAAAATAACCTTATATTCATGCTATTTTAATTTTTGTCTTAATAGGAAACGTTTAAAGTGCTGGCCGATTTGACGAACAAAGAAAGTGTGCTGCTTCTGGCCCTTGTGCACATGTTAGATAAACCATTTCTTGAGACCATAGAAGCAACGTAAGCACCTTACAACCAATTCTATTGATAAATTAATTTGAAGAAGGAGCTGTCAATATATCACTGGCGCCATTCATTTTTTCAGTGAAAAGGCTACAGAACAAGGCTGCACACCCGTCCAAGAGCTGATTCTTATGGTCACCCAGGTCTGCTGCTTTCCATTTGCCGTGGATACCGATGACGACACGTTATCTAGCATTCAAATGTTCGTACCCAATTTTCATCATTTTCCCTTGCTGATTAAAATTCATAACATCGAAGCTATTCACTTCACCTAACGTTCACCAGTGTTTGTAAATGTGAGCTTTCTTTCAGATGCTTTGCTGAGACAGAGTTATTACCTCACTTGTTTGAGGCGAGTGTTAACTACCTAAAACCTGAGCTGCTGGAGCTGCCTATGGGCCTCATATCTCGCCTCGTTCTGGGAGAGCCACTCTTTATTGAGCAATTCGCCGACTGCATTAAAAGATTAAAGGTAAATACACCGCGAACAAATCACTCATTGGTGTTGACTATTTAAGACGCTGACCTGCATTGGCTACTGGTTTGTGTACATCAGCACTAGCTATTTGCATCCCTGGCACCATGCAGTGACTGGTATTTGAACTTAATGTTCTTGATGAAATACATTAAAACCTAACCCCCGGTTTGAATTACAATATATAATGTTTGATGAATTAAGAATACTCATGTGCATTAATTGAGCGTCATGGTTGCTGCAAACGCCACTAAATATAATACGTTGTCGTATTCTAGACCGAAGGAAAGGTATTGTACATATACATATATATATTATTATTAACAGCATGCAGCATGCAAGGCTTACTTGTACATATATGTATTTATGTCGTTATAATTAATTATATTTATACTATCTGAATTTACGATGATCAATTTATACCACGTATTATTTTAAGTACACAATCAAATAAATAGTTTAGTAATATCGTTAATGCTTAACACCGATTACACCAATGCACGATCTTTTGTTCTTTCTGTACGCGAATTTTTTAAATTCCTTAAATGTTCTAAATGATAGCTCCTGAGTCATAAATACAACATTCACTACATACTAATATGTTTTATGCAGTACCAGGTACTTATGAATAGGAAATGTGCTATTCCTGATCTAATCTAAACGTAATTATTATGTCTCGTGTTTTAATTCCCGCTATCTGTGTATTTTCAGGCTGTGCCTTTTTTCACAAACACTTTAAAAATGTCACCAGAGAATTCGCTCTCGGTCACGTGTGACACGATATCGATTTGCAGCCACCTCGTCAGAACATCACCACAATATGTAGGACTATTGGACGATATATTCAAGGGAACAAAAGGTTAGTTATCAGCAAAATGTTTGAAACCAACAAATGAGACCGACGTAAATCATGTTTTAAGAGTTTAGTTATACCGTTAATTGCGTGTCTTACAGGAGATTATGGACCCCTTGATGCAGTTTTAGCTAATCCCAATCCCATAGTTAGATCAAGAACTTGCAGTATGATTGGGAATATGATGAAACATTCCAATGTCTTCTACAAAACATTGAAGTCCAAGTAAGATTTCTCACCGTAATGATTAATGCATCCAGTTACACTTGTACTTGCTGAAATTATATTATTGTGATTTACCCTCAGACCTCAAGTTCTACTAAGTTTAAGTTTGTGCTTGAAAGACGAAGATCCAAATGTCAGAAAAAGTGCCAGCTATGCCATTGGTAATGCTACATTCCACAGTGGCGAGCTATATCAGCAGTTGAAACCGAGCATTTCAGAGTTAATGTCCATACTAGACGACCCAGTGGCCAAAACGAGAGCAAATGCTGCAGGTAAATTACCAGAGTACCGTTAATAAGATTGTGATATGCGTCGAACTAAAATTTATAAACGCCGAGGTCACGATGAAAATATTTTACATTTAGGCGCACTTGGAAATCTTACTCTCCACTCATCGTCATTATGCAATAATCTGATACAAGAGAAGGCGGTACAAGGGTAAGCAATAGTTATACTAGTTATCTGCAATTTTAAGATGATTTCTCAATTTATTAGTAAACAAGAACGCTTGAGACATTTTCATATTTATTTGACAGTGTTTTGGATCTTGCCTGCAATGACAACCAGTATGGAGTCCAGGAATGCGCTTTGACAGCTCTGCGCACTATGGCTAACCAGACAGCTTTACGAAAGGAACTGAAGAGACTGAACGCTATAGACAAGTTGTCGAGTGTCACAAACGGGGACAATAAAATAACGCCGAGGTCTCGTCGCTCCATGGCGTTAAGCAAGAGCTCGGGACGTCACAGCGTCACCATAGTGATGTCACACTGTAGCAAACTGATTCGACTCTTGTCGAACGAGTCGCATGCTTAATGTTTTTTAACTTTTCTCTGGGGCAGAAATATATTCCTGTACATTTTTTAATATCATAGGATAGTCGCTACTTCTGGGGTAATTTATAATAAGCCAGTGGAGTCTTTTCCGGTAAAGAATTGTAAATCTTCGTATTGATTACATTTATATATTTATTGTCCGTATTTGCACTTTTATTGTGAAAACCTTTTACTGCGTATGGATAAATTATATGTATTAAGTAAGATTTGTAACTGTCCATCTCCGTCCAGGAAATATTGTTAATGCAGCATGTATATGTATCTGTGATCACGGAGCCTTTAACACGGACCCTTGTGTCCAGTAGAGTACATTGTAAGTATTGAATAGCATTCACAAAATGTATATCGATGAAATAGTGGCTAGTACCAAATAAATTCAGCACAATATTGCAACCTGAAAATGATCGCGTATTTTTTTATAGGTTTTAATGTAAGCTAGTTTCAAAATTCCAGCTTTAACACAAAAGAAACACTTACTTGCATATATATTCATTTATTATTTCGCATAATGCATATCTTAAATAAGTCATATACCATACATGAGCTATGATATGGGAATCATCGTTACTTCGGAAAACCTAGTTATTACTTACGCGTTCAGAAATTAAATTAACTACATTGCGAAAAGAACGAGACGGGGTTCGGTTAGCGCACACAAGTAACCATTCATGAACTTCCATATCCTTGGGATAAATAACAAATTCATCTACACAAGAGATGAAACAGTCAAACAGTGCCGGTTTCACAAACAAAGAAAGACGCCTACATACAAACAGTACAACGCTGGGACATACGATGGAACGAGGGCCTAAAGTCATAGATGGACGATTTCAGGTTGACAAGCGTCAAATAATGCTTATAAATAAGTGCAAGTTTTTCCGGGTCAGTGAAATTTTTAATGTCCTAATATCACATCTTAAATACATCGCATTATTCCTCATCACTTGATGAATCTTCATCCTCATCTTCCTCGGGTTCGGGAATAGGGAACCGTAAGATAGCAGCAACACCTGATAATTGTCCTAATTCTGCAATAAAACAGATATGAAGATTTACCGAGTTGCTGTATTGTCGCACAAGATGCATACATGAGTCAAACGTAATCTTAATTTGCAACAGTTGAGACATTACTTACGTTCTCCAGATACATGTAAACTGGAGAAGATTCTGGCGTCTCCGCCGTTTTCTCGCACTGAATCTACCAGATTGACATATCGTCTACGACTGGGGACGTCTTTGGCCCTATGGAACAACGTAAATACAATGTACATGTACTATCAGAGCACATGCCTACACGTATTGAATTACGAACCACTCGTCGCACTTTAATAAAAGGTTACCCGGTTTATAAAGAAGCTTTTTATTTAAGTAAATTTGGATAAGCTACTGCTTACCGAAATAATTCATCCGTGATAAGTAATGTTTCGATCGCTTGTTGCTCATTTGCGTTCTCCACGTGTCTGATTCTGAAATATAAAATACGTGGGATAAGCTCACATTGTTTTACTCACCAAATACATCTCTAACCATCTACATTTTTGCTGATTTACCCATAAAAAGCTCGGTTTGGGTCAATTTGCATCATCTGGTAGAAATCCTGAAGAATTTTGACTTCTCCCGATGCTTTGGTATCAGAAAGTTTAGCAGTCACAGCCGGGTCTTGTAGCACCTCTGTACATATCACAGTAATCAGTGTTGAGGTGTATGTTTACAAACCAATCAATATTTGAAATCAATAGAAATGTGGTTATTTTGTGTTACACATAGCATCAGTACCTTTGAGAGAATGTTTAAATCCGGAAGATGAATGCACCAAGAGGAACTTTGACTTATTCTCTAAAAGTACTTTATAATCCATCTTCACCGCAAATTGAAACATGTACTCGTAAAATTGGTCCTAGAACGGGAAAATCGTGGATTCGTATTTCAACTCATCAAAAAATTATGTCCAACGAAATTGTGTATCATTATTCAGGGCTAATATG
>JAXGGS010125311.1:520-19153 GCA_035585475.1 Armandia brevis
GAAACCAGGCTCCTGTTACTATACATGTACATGTGTACACATGGAAACCAGGCTCCTGTTACTATACATGTACATGTGTACACATGGAAACCAGGCTCCTGTTACTATACATGTACATGTATACACATGGAAACCAGGCTCCAGTTACTATACATGTACATGTGTACACATGTAAACTAGCCACTGTTACTATACATGTACATGTACACCCATGTAAACTAGCCACTGTTACTATACATGTACATGTACACATGTAAACTAGCCACTGTAATATAACACTGTAATATAACAGTATATCATGGATATAACACGTGTATTAGGGACAAGTTCTAAACGCCACGTTATACACTGAGTTACTATGTGTCCTTATCTGCGACCTTTGACTCGCGCTATAGAGAAGCATAAAAAACAAATAGGGGGCACACATAGACCCGCGTTATATCGAACGTCTATAGTCCATGTAACAGTAGAAAATCAAGCATACTAGCTGTTGTTACCCGCTCTGTGGGCATTGCTAGTAACTGTTGGAAATAGTGTTAGGTTTGAATGGTTTCTTTTGATGTTGACACAAATAATGTGTTTTTCCTCAACCTTACCAAACCTGCTTAACATTTGTTCAGATAGTGGCTTGCTTTAACTTTAGAAGGGGAATCCACATAATTGTGGCTCTGGGTCGTGTCTGCATGGGTCTAATGCCACCACTTTATGTCAGTCCATAATAATATTTTTACACACAAAGTTATCCTCTGGCAGCATATGTAAAGTAGCCAGGCAATATAACCAGTTTAATTTAAACATGTATGTACATGTATGTAAAACGACAGCCTTTAATTGTGTTATTATACTGCACCATGCAGACTGAGTCGTGTATAAACCTGGCAACGTGACGACATAATTATAACTGTGACGTCATGGTCAGGGAGGTATGAGTCAAATACCCCGACCAGAAATACCCCACCTCTCCCTTCCTATGACGAGGCAGGTATTCTATTGTTACAAGTCGGGCAGGTAATCCTTTGTTATTCTGGTTTATAATCTTCCAGTCATGCACTGTACACCTGTGCACGTGACATGAAGGTGAACAGGTGAATTGGTGGACATCAAAACTGGGAACCCACACCACACAAAGACACTTGACTTAAATCAGATAGCAGATAATTATTGTACGTGTTATTCCGGTCTGAATTAAACAGACGAGTAAATAAACAGCTCGTGGGGTGACGTGAAATATTATTAAAGCGATCACATGTGTGAGTTTGTGTCCTGTTTATGTGAGTTTAAAACTTCAGGAGACAACTTGGTGCAACTCCGACAAAAACATCTTCTCTCCACCTTCAAGTTATTTATACTCAATAAAAACACTCTTCCCTATAAAAACACTATGCCCTGGTAAGTTAAAACTGTGTCCTTGTATAATAAAAACACTATGCCCTGGTAAGTTAAAACTGTGTCCTTGTATAATAAAAACAGGGTTCGTACCTTATACCGAATGACAGCCGTCGTCTTCATCAGAATAAACCTACAAGTCTGCTCTGAGATCCGTGTTACTCGGATTTCTAAAACACAAATCCGTGTTACTCGGAGATATAGTTTATAGAACTTGTCTCACAGACTCGCGACAGTTTAACTCCAGTTTTATTCCAGTTTTATTCCAGTGTCACCCCTCATGTGGCGGCAGAAACAGAGACTGTGTTATACAGTTGGTCACCAGTGGTCACCAGTGAACTGCATGTGTCCGTGTTAAACAGTTAAAGCTGTAGACTGCTCCTGGCAGAGTTACCACCGGTCAGCGTTTCACGTGTATAATAATTACACCAAGCTTTGCCGTGCACCGACCAAATCAGCTGAGAGCCCACAACAATACTGGCGCCGCGCCAACTTTGTAATATCGCGGCGAACTTTAGGTTAATGTTGTTCTGATAGACCCAGCACTGCTGCCTCTAGACAAGGGAATAATAAAACTATAACCTGGTGGCCTCGGGTCCCGGGGTTAGCCTGGTTTTATGCTACATGCTGATTGTGGCCTGGAGCTGAGGGGCTAAAGTGGGACGTGTGTTTATAAAACCCTTATTTAGCGTTTATTTGGGGCCATAAACCCCAAGTCACCTCACTAATCATAGCCTGGTTTAGGGGTGATGTCAGTGTTCTCAAATATCACCACGTCAGCTTAATATACGTGTAATAAATAACGTCAGTATAATACATGTGTAATAAATAACGTCAGTTTAATGTTTACATGTTACACAAACGTGGCGAGCTGTGTATGGTGGAATATTCATCAGTTAGACATGACTACATGATGCAAGAATAAGCTGTAACTTCCCATGTGAGGAGCTGGGCTGTGTATACATATACAGTGACTGTATATTACAGCAGATATCCGTTATAACGTGGGTAGCGAGCGACAAGCCTTAAAAACAGCGTTATACCGAGCACCATGTATTTCCCAGGGTGATCCTTGACACGCGTTATAGGAACAATAGTTGGGAAACCAGACCGGAGGACATTGCAGACCCGCGTTATACCGAATGCCGCGTTATATCGGACATGTTCTGTACGAGAATATTAACGGAAACACGAACTGATGACCCAGATACATGTATATAATGTCACAGATACATGTATATAATGTCACAGATACATGTATATAATGTCACAGATACATGTATATAATGTCACGCTGACCTGGATTCACAACACAATAGAAGCAGATTACCATATCATAATCCCTCAGAGTTAAGCTAATCCTCTGATACTGACGAGCGATGACACGGATAGAGTTAACCTATTTTATGTTACCATGGCTACAATCTTCATTATCCAGTTTTTAAATAATAATTTACGTACGAATTGGATATTCTATATAAAACAGGACTGGTGAACTTTCTGTCTATTGTCGCCATTGTCTGAGTAACAGATCTGAATTGCTCGTGTACTGCGAGCTGACAATGTGCTGGCTTCATCGTCTATAAAACTGTAAAACTACAAGTTATTGAGGGCATTCTGTGTGTAAAACTTGGTGTAAAACTGTGGAACTGCTCACATTAATTACCCTAATTACGTCAGCGTGCGCGTGATATATCAGACAATGAAACAATCACACAGGCAGAGAGGGAATAAATTAACTCATTAACGCTGATGTCAGATGCTCATAAATTACAGCTAATATACAGTAGATGATCGATATACCGCGGGTAGAAGGATGCAGGCCACACAAACCTCGCGTTATATACATGTACATGTAGGGTCGCATGTTTTAATATGAGCTACCCTTGACCCGCGTTATAGAGAACAATAGAAAAACAATTGGGGTGACAAAATAGACCCGCGTTATATCGACCATCTACTGTATGTGCGCTGAGGCTGCATGTCACATGGTAATTAATATTACATACATGTACAGGTATAAATGTAAAATAAGCCCGTGTTACCTGTAATTAGTGGTGTTTGTTAATTATCCGCGGTAAGAATGAGAGTGACACCTGCTCACAGGTGAGAGGAGAACTGTGAGAGTCAGATCAGATCAGCTTATCTCCGCAGCACAGATCATCTAATTCCGTGTGCGCCGGAGAACAAAAGAGAACCTTGGACAAACTGACGAAGTCTGAAGTCTGGGGAGATATCAGGCGAGAGGCTTAAACATAAACACCTCATCAGTGCACGCAACAGATCACTCAGATATCAGATAAAAAATATTAATGTCATCCGCGATCAACTTAAAAAACACATCACCATCTTGACCTGTAAAATCAAATCATGATAGCGTTTTTATCGGTGTTATTTCACAGAAAACATGCGGACACCACGAGTTTGTGAATGGAAGTGATTTGAACTTTGCGATAATAAATTCTCACTCCACGCGGTAATATTGGAGAGGGTTGTAACGCTTTGTATTTGTGTGACGACCCAAGGTTGACGAGTTGCACCTTGTCCTCACAGAATCATTCACAGATATCCAACAATGGATAGATATCCTACACGAGATACCTCTCGCACAGGTATCCTGGTACACAGGGGCTTAGTAAAATCTAGATGAGAGGAAATCACGCTCCTGATAACACAGAAGATTAATCCGACAGGTGAATGGAAATTCTTAACGTGAGGACGTGACGTCCCAGTGCGAGGTCAAAGGTCAAAGTGCACGACACATGTAGGGTAAATCTGCCGACATTCAAACTTACTCCGATACATCAGATTATCCATCTATAGAATAAATCCACCATTAAAATACGCTGGCGCTCGATATTTAAATATTAAACGTCGCGAATCAACGCCTTCCCTGGGTAATATAATCTATATAACTAGCGGATAAAGGTTGTCAGGGACAACCGGCAGCTAATCGATATGTCCGCAGTTTTCACGGATCACAGCAGAGGGCAGGTGACCCGAGGGTGACCCCGCTGTGACCCCCCGTGACCCCAGTCATTGTTCAGCGACGCGTGGTTAGAACGAATGTCTACATTGTTGTACTTATTACTACAATTCAAGCCGAATACAGTCGATGCTCGATATCATATAACTTGGTACCGTATTTGATATAACGCGTGTTACGTCCCCAGATATAATATTTCATTATTTCTATTGTTCTTTATAACGCGGGTTTCATGTCACTAATAGTAATACCGTACACGGTATGTCGATATAACGCGATATAAAGGGTCTTCCCCCGCTACCCGCGTTATATCGACCATCTGGTGAAGCACGAGAGTGGACAGTTGTACACACATGAAGAGTGAGTTATAAACTTGGCCACCTGTTTAAACCGGACCACGTGATCCACATGTTATACTGATACACCCCAGCGCGTCCTGTACAAATACACGCTAATACTGGAATTATATCAAATAAAACTGCCATTGTTGTCATTAATTAGAAACACACCCGGAGTCTCGCCGGGGACAAGCTGTTGTATGGTAACCATGGTAACTACGGTAACTATGGTGAGCAGGTAACCAGGTGTACGGAGAAATAAAGCATGGATGAACATTGCCAGGTTACGTCAGTCTGATTCTCTCTCGCGCTGAACGTTTATCTGAAGTCGAATATACAAGTGCATGTGTACATGTATATATGTATAATATATAGATATGTATGTGCAACACTGATATATATATATATATGTATGTATGTATGCACTGTGACTGTGATGATCTAGTTCATCTGTCCTCACACATTAGTACAGATGGCATGTGATTAAAACAATACAGAGATAACGCCCGTATAAAACCACAAAAACTTGCACATGACTTGGCAGCAGAATACTTTCAGTCAACTTCTGGCATGAAGTGAGTACAGTTTGCTGAGATCAGGGGGTGGGGGGTGTTCTTTAATATCCAGACAAATAACAGATATCTGCTTCATGGAATATGTTTTGAGAATTTCACAGAAAAAAGTGAAATGAACTTAGCCGAGGATGCATGTGATGTTGAATTTAAGGGGCAAAGAGAGAGATGCAATGTTTACATATGGAAATCATTTTAAGTTACGTAATGGGATCTCTGAGCGTCATTACTCGTTCTGTGGATACATTCAATGTGAATCCAGCATGCCTGTGTATTTGTAAACAATGTCACCTGTTTCTGTTTACTAACAACAAGCGTAGCAAGTTATTTCTGGATCAGAACTTCCTGGTGCCCCGAACTGACCCCATCACAGCTCGGATAGTGAGGGCAGATTTGTAGAGTCAGCAGGAAGCAGGGAGATCCAGGGATGCACAAGAGCAGGGGGTAGGGATGAGCGCTGTCCCTGTCAGAATTCTCAATCACCCAGACCACGGATAACTAGATCCCTCTCACCACTCCCACAATCACGGCCAGAGTAGCTGTATCAACATACTCAGCATCAGCAGCTGTCAGAGGCAGCGATCATTTCAACAATAGCGTGAAACTGGGCTGATGTAACGTGAGAGCTATCACATGAACTGGGGCATGTAACATAAATACTGCCAACAAGTGAGGCCAGGTACAAGCTCTCTCTGTTACACTGTCAAACTCAGCATCATAAATACAAGCTCTCTCAATTACACTGTAAAAACTGCTGGTAAAAATCCATAGTATCATTGTACGGGTGCAAAATATTAACATATACGGAGGGGTTTTAATATATTCCTGGAGTTGTAATGGTATTTGATTAATAAATACCCAGCACAGTGACTTACAGGAGATGGTAGAATAGTTGTGATGGAGTTGTAGACGAGTTAGATATAAAGTTATAGAAAGATGAGTTTCACAGATGTTGTTCGCGAGTGACACGGTTGATCTGTGACATGCTTCAGTGGACACGTCTCGTCTGCTACTAAACCAACCACGACATAATATCTACCACAATATATACATTCTAATATACACTATTTAGGCCAACATGCGGATAAAAGTAACTGATAACAGCTGTCACGGCACGATTATGATCAAGTTTAACCATTTTTTGTTGGCAGATTTTCATCCACATTTCTTTGTGTTGCCTGAAATTTCCGTCTGCTACAGAGATGCGCAGTAAAGATAAAAACTTCAAACAAAAGCTAACAAAACACGTTGCATGATTTTACTTACGCTTATAGGGAGCAGAACGTATCCAGGTTCTATATTGTTCGGAACTTTTATCGAAATAATGAAGCGAAACTGTGAAAATAACTCACCATTTGGTCCAGATTTGAAAACGTACACTTCACTTGGCCCGCCACGTTTAAATGTCGTAAAATGGTACCAAGTTTTAATAAAATTACAAATTTTAACTTTTGGCGATAAAGTCTTTGAATAACCATCACTTTGATTTCGGCATATTTTTCGTAAAAATATTTGCAAATTAAGAAAGTCATCTTGTTTACCTATTGTCGTTAACTAGGTCAACTTGTACTCTTTTCTGGCATAAGGTCAAATTAAAACTGGGTCAATCAGGGGTCAATCTCAGCCGTGAACATGTGGCGGTTACTAACTCTGGCTTTCTGCCTTTTGGGGATATTTTTAGTGGCTTACTTGGCCACGCGAACTGTCATGCTGATACTAGACATACGAAGGAAACGTCAGAGCAGCAAATTCAGCCTGAAACGGCGGAAGAATCCAGTGAAAACGTTGATAATCGCCGGTTCGGGTAAGTCTCCTCCGAACAGGATCTTTCCAAATCAGCTGCCAACTCAATAACAAATACAGCAAACTTTACAAGTTTCGGCCTTAAAGTTTCCTCTAATTTCACCGCTGAGTCAAGCATCATGTAGAAGAGATTTCTGAGTACATAGTGTAATTCTTTGTTAGAATTTGCATCTTTTCATCAAGTTGTGGCATGAATCTTACAGCGTTTCCGTATTGTATGTGTTTTCTGTGTTTCTCGTGCATGTAAATAAACAAGTTTGTTTGTTTTTACCCAGGAGGACATACAGCTGAGATGATGAAACTGCTGGAATTCCTCGGCGACGCCTACGAGCCACGTCATTACGTCATCGCCGACACGGACAAGATGAGCGAAGATAAAATCATCAGCTTCGAGCAGGCGAGAGCAGTCGAGGGAAGAGCTTCCCCAGTAAGCCTCGCAATTATCATTATTATATCTAATTAATCACTCTGTTATCTCTCACATCATAATGTCGCCGTGTAGGGAAGCCATTACATATTCCATATTACGTATTCAGCTCTTTGTCAGATCATGTTTTATCAGCTGGGAACAGGCTGTTAATATAGCTACATGAAGGCATAATTCATATTAATGTTATCAAATACATCAAATAACCTTAGCTAATTTGACCCTGAATGTAAATGTACTGATGCACTGCATGTTGCGTGCACGTTTAAAATGAACCGAACTTAAAGTGAATGGACAAGTACATGTACATGGGCCCTGGTGTGATCGTTAGATCCCACTTATAAAACTAGTGAATATCAATAATCAAGCGTTAAACTAAATTAATTGAATATGACTGTGTACATGTATATGAGTATGATGTTCGATACTATAACTATTAGATGTACTTATAAGTTATGTTTCATCCTTCGTGTGCACCACACATCATGGGTTTTATAAAATGCTACACGTAAGATAAGCCCACGTTTCATACACGGTCTACTGTAGCTACTAATCCCATGGATTAACTAAGAAATGCCTCTACATATAGCTTGTTTATTATATTACAGTATGAAATAACTCGAGTGCCGAGAAGCCGGGAGGTGAAACAGTCGTGGATAACTTCTGTGATAACAACAGCGTACGCTTGTCTTCATTCTCTACCTCTCATCTTCAAGGTCAGACCAGATCTGGTAAGTTTCTAACAAACATTAAAACCTGAAATGATAATTATATATATAGTTAAGCTGAATTCTAAGTTCTAAGTTTCTAAGCTTAATTCTAAGTTTGAAGAACTTTAGTTGTGACAGGGCAGAACATATACATTGTACATATAAACCATAAACAAAAATACATGTACTATGTGTTTTTATTTATACAGGTTCTGTGTAATGGGCCAGGAACATGTATACCTCTCTGTGTAGCTGCATTTCTTCTCACTGTAAGTTGACCTTTATTATAAATATTCTAGGGTCACTTTACTATATATTATGGAGACCGAATGTAGCTAATTAGTCGGTGTCTACTTTATCAACAATATATATATATTTGGTAACTCTCTGATCTATGTTACCGTGCTGAGCCATGCTTCCTTTGGCGTTGTTCCTCGAGATACAACGATGGTATCTCCTGCGTCCTGTTAACTGTGCTGACAGAACCGGGCAGCTAAAGATGAGCGCTTGACTAGGACTCACCTGAGTACAGATAATCAGATCACCCATCTTACACATATTTCTGAGTTGTGCCAGTATATAAATATAAATGTGTATACTGTAATATGAGTTGAATAAGTGAAGGACTCTGAAGTGCGAACAGCTAGTTTTGTGGCAGTTGCTGCTATGGGTATTGTTTGTCGGATACATTTTTGTAATTGAGGAATGGAATAGATATACTGGCCAAATAGTACATGTTCTATTGTGGTATAAAGTTGTCTTCACAATATTTTTCAATAACTATTTGGTGTTATTAAGAGAGTGATTATTGTTGTTTTCTCTCCTCAGATTACCGGTATGAAGAGAGTGATTATTGTATTTGTGGAGAGCGTCTGTCGAGTCGAGTCCATGTCTCTCTCAGGTAAAATTCTGTACTACTTCGCCGACCACGTGCTCGTCCAATGGAAGGAGCTGAAGGACAGGTACCCGCTCTCACGCTACATAGGCAGAGTAGTGTAATGTACACGCGCTAGTAGTGGTATGTGAGTAGTGTATGCACGCACTACTCATCCAGCTGTGATTTAAAGTAGTATGCGTGCTGACTGAGCAACGTTCAGTGATAAAGTGCAATACGTTTGGAGAACGCAATGATCGTCAACTCTAGATGTTAACCAAAGCAATATATATACAGCTATAATTGTAAATCAACCTTAACATGGTTACCATGGAAACGTAGCAACACGTGCGTGTTCACAGTATTCAAGTCAGCTGACCGCTTTACCAAATTTCTGTAATCTGAAGTTGTGATCTCGAGGTTAGAAACTGAACCGGTTCAGTAGCAAAGCTGCATTAAAGGCTACATCTTCCCTGGCTGGGTCATTGTTCCTCAAATAGATTCAAATCTTTATTTTTATTGTCACAGGGATATAGAATATCTAGAACGTTAAATAGTTAATCACATATTTGCATGTAATATTCGAGGTATTGTTTAAGCATTCGCAGTTGAATTAGTCCATCCGTTTACCACCCATTAGACATTGTCTTCCATGTATTATTGTAAAGATTGTTTATGATTAGAAATTGTTAGACGCGATGATAAAAATGTCAAAGCTGCCTTGGTGATGACGTCACAATGTGACGTTACAGTATGACGTCACCGTATGACGTTACAGTATTACAATAAATTCTTCTTTATTACAAACTCCTGTCGTTCTGTCGTGGATTAAAATCTATGAAAGTGCGGTGTATTTATCTGTTGTTATATTCCTTGTTTGTTTCAGCACATGACCCCTGATAACCTGTAATTAAATGTTCATTTCTTGCCATGCCCCACAATTCTGACGTTTTCATCATAATCGTCCATGACAACCAACCTTGTTTTCTACTGTGAATTGTTAACGCAGGCCAGATGCCCCCTATAGGAATATGGAATATATCTTCTATATATCTTAGTAACTAAAATACATTTAATCATTGTTCAAGGGAGCTCCTTTACCAGGCCGTGATCTCGTGTATTTCAAAGACGTCATTTGCCATAGGGATATTTTATTTCGGGGTTTTCATGGCCCTTAAATCATAGTATGGCCCCTGAGATGATAATTGGAGCGTCTGATCTAATGTTGGCAAGTAGTGTTTCCTGGTGAGAGTGAAAACGTATGTACTACTCAGAGACTGTCACTTAGATAATTGTAAACCGGAGGTGCTGAGCGTACTCTGTTGGACCTGTCCCGGCATATGCTCCCCTCCCGTAGGGTCAGAGGTCAGAAGATTAGGGATCATGGGCAAACACAGAGAGGTACAGTAGTACTGTGGCTCTCGTCAACAGAAACAGCTGAGTTACTAGATCAGTTACCATGGCAATACTTTGTTACTAGGTAAGTTACAAGGCAACACTGGGATAATAGGCCGGTAGCCATGGCAACCCTGGGTTACTAAGTAGGTAGCCAGGGCAACTTATATTTGTGTATTCTGTGATAACTGTGTTTTGTTAAATGTCGGCTGTTTATTCAAAGTATTCGTTTTTGAAGATGTATTAAATCAAAATATTATATTCTATTGATTAGAATTTTGTTGAATTATCAGTAATAATTGGTTACGGGCAATAATACATTTGTTTATATATGAATATACGAAACAAACCAATTAGTTCTCAGATTGATAATTTATTTTATTCAGCTATAGTAATGACAAAGTTCTCAGATTGAAATAAATTCCAGTAGTGTTTCATAGCTGTGAATCATGGTTGACTAATCTGAATTAAATTACAATTCACTGTTTAACGAGTAATTTAGATACAGAAGGAGTGTCATTATTTGTGTGATGTCCGCAGACTGACCTGTGACGTCACCTCCGCACGTGACGTGAGCACGTGACCTGTGACGTTAATGATGTGTATGAAACATGTGATACCGAGTAAATAATCACCTTAATTAGCGAGTTTATGGGTCTGGCGCTCAGCCATGTCATTATTGTACGATGCGAGGAATACAAATGTGAATTTCATCAACGTTGATTTATATTCAACTACTTAATTATTACTAATTCAATATAGATATGTCAATGATACTATAAATGTACATTGTACACAGTATAATATGAATATTTATAGAAATATATAAATAATTTGATATATATATAAAGTATCTTAGATGCGCCTAACAGAACGGAAAGGGTGATAGTTTGATATAGAATCTGTATAATAATAAAGCATAGAAATAACCTAGTAAATATGAATACTGATATAATAACAAACAAACATCGATAACTAAACAAGATGCAGCAGAATCTAGCTCGCTGTATCACATCCACAAGACAAGACAACTTTTACATCTGGGCTGCTTGACGACATCAAATTATTCCGGGTGCGAACAACAGACCGTAGAGGAATTATCAAGTCAGCTCTGACAACCACGAGGACAACATCAACATTACAAGACAAACAAGAGTTTTTTTCATGGAGGTAGAACCTTTCTGATTGGATGATTGAATTGTACAGAATCTGTGTATCCTACAAGATCCTGTATTCTGGTTTACTGAGGGTTATTTGTCGAAAAATATTAGCTTTTTTTCCTAGCAAGAGAAAGGTTAAAATTTGTGTAATTTTTACTAGCGGGAAAGAGGTTTAAATTTGTGTAATTTATCTACAGGAGAAAGGTTTGAATTTGTGTAATTTATCTGCAGGAGAAAGGTTTGAATTTGTGTAATTTATCTACAGGAGAAAGGTTTAAATTTGTGTAATTTATCTACAGGAGAAAGGTTAGAATTTGTGTAATTTATCAGCAGGAGAAAGGTTTAAATTTGTGTAATTTATCAGCAGGAGTTGGATTCTGTATCCATTTGATGACTTTATAGATGGGAACGATCCAGACATCGTCGTTGTCGACGAGCTCCTGTATGAACTCGTCCATCGCCTGCAGATTGTAATCGTACACGAACCAGGCGGCGTGCATGTTCAGCCCGAATGGCGGCTTGTGCGGCGCGTTATAATACTTGACAAAGTTGTCGCGCAGGTATTTGAGGGACTCCTCCTTGTTGGCGGGGCGGCACGCGTCCACCATGGCGCACTTGGGCGTGTGGACGGAGTTGCCGGCGAGCACGTTGAGCGGCACCTCCCAGATGTTGTGCGGTTTGCGGGGACACGGCCGGGTCTTACACAGCTGAGAGTCGATCTTGTAGGTGGCGTGCTGCAGGGTGAACGGCCACGCGGGCGGGTCCACCTCGGACGTCATGCTCGAGTCGTACTGGAACCCCTCCGCCTCCAGCATCGAGAACTGCCGCTCGCCGCCCAGCTGCAGGAACGGACTGCGCATGCCCCGGATCTCAGAGCGAGGCACGCCCGCCTTCTCGTGGATGTTTGACCTCTGACCCGCGATCTCCTCCCGCCATTGTTCGACGCTCGCCTCCTTCCACCAGCTCGGCGGCGTCCGGTGCGAGATGCTGTGCGACGCGATCTCGTGACCCGCGCGGTAAAGGTCACGCACGAGACTGTAGTCGGTGTTCTCGTGAGAGTTGAAGTGCGTGGCGGAGATGGGGCAGCCGTTGGGGTTGTGGCGCCCCCTGGAGAAGAGCTTGGTGATGAATTTGTAGGTTTGCGGGGTGACGGCGTCGTCGAACGAGAAGTAGACGAGCATGGGTGTCTGATGATGCGCGAGGTTACCAGGGATACCGACAAGCGCGGGAAAACACTCAGGCAGACGACAGTCAGCGCCGTATGATGTCTCTGTAATCAGGGAATCAGAAAATCAGGAAAAATAATCAGCGGTCAGACAGCGGAATAAAAGGGTCATGCCCTCATCTAATAAAGATGTGAAACATGAAATGTGAAATATTAAAACCATAATTTCGTACTTACTTCGCGTATCTCGTTTCGAGGATGTCAGCTCTGAGAATGAATGGTGTCTCACTGACAGCTGTTTCTGCGACGATTCCATCTTATTCCGCTGCGTCTGTGACCTTGAGGAGTCTGACCTCAATGCCTCCGACCTGGACGATTTTGACCTTGAATCTTTTGCCCTTGAATTGTCCGGTCTCGGTGAGTATGACCTCTCTGTGTCTGACCTCGACGAATGTGACCTGCGCGTGTCTTGTGACCTTGAATCTTGTGACCTTGAGTTGTGGAATGATTCCCTCCTGTCGCTCTTGGATTCTCTCCTCGCCTCAGGAACTCTCGGCTCCGTCCTCACCTCGACCCTGGGAGCGACGACCACCTCGCGTCTGGGGGCTGAGGTTCTGGATCTGGGCGCCTCCCTGGCTGCCTCACCCTGCCGCGACCTGGCGCTAGGGGACGCGGGGCTCGGGGGCAGGGGAGGAGGCGGGTAGTTGCGGTAGTCGTAGTTCCGGTAGTTGAAGTAGTTATTGTCGGGGTAGTTGTAGTTGTAGTTGTAGTTGTAGGGAGAGCCGAAAGGGGACGGTCCACCCTCCTTAGCCACACCCTGTTTGCTCAGGTCATACCTCCTGCCGCTACTCCTGCTGACGTCATTCCTGCTGACGTCATTCCTGGTGACGTCACTCGGGAAGGTGCACTTGATGCTGCAGGCGCTGACGGTGCTGCACATGAGGTTACCGGGACACGTGGAGAGGGTGGGACTGCCTCGGCCCGGCTCGCAAATAAAATACTTCTGCGGGTCCTCTGTGCAGAACCGGCAGCCCGACCAATGATCCTCACATCGCGCCTGGGCCTGAGAGGTCGCTAAAATATAAAATATAATATATCAATAACAGGTTTCTGTCATAGCTAAATTAAATCAAAAAATGCTATAAATAGTCAAAGAAACGAGCTTGGGGCACAAGCCTTTCATCAACCTTGAAATTTGTGCGCAAGATATTTAGAATTAGCTTTTTATCAGTCAATATAAAGAAACAAGAAACTTAATAAACCACTCTGACCGCATGTAAAGCAATAGAAACCAATGACCTTGGACCATGACCTCTAGACCCGCGCTCAGGTGGGGATTTAATTAAACTAAAAGCAGCACGGCGTTTCGGTTTTACCGCCCGGGACACATGCAATCTTCCCTGTGATTCCCGCGTTATTCCGGGAACCCTATTACAGGTATCAGCCTCCTCCCTTCCTCCCCCCTCTCACAGACATTCATCTCCCCCCCTTCCTCAGTCATTAGTCAGGAGTCTAACTACTAGCAGCCACTACCGAGAGAAAATCTTTCTTTTCCTCTAACCCGTTTTTATTGTAAAACATCTCAGCCTCTACTTTTCTACTGTGAGTTTGTCCTCTACCTTTTTTATTGTAAGAATTCGCTTTTTCTACCTTTTTTACTTATTTTCCCTCTTTGATCCTTGCCAACTCCAGATGGAGCTTTCGGCAGTTTTCTCACGCCACCAGAGGTCGCTCTCCTTCCGGTAATTCTCTCACCAGAGGTCGCTCTCCTTCCGGTAATTCTCTCACCAGAGGTCGCTCTCCTTCCGGTAATTCTCTCACCAGAGGTCGGTCTCCTTCCGGTAATTCTCACACCAGAGGTCGCTTTACCAGGTGAATATTTCCTGCGTCTGAAGGTGCGAGACCCGAGCGGTGGTATTCTGCGTCCTTGTCTCCCTACAGCGCCCGTCCTACCCTCTCGTGTTGTCGTCCCTTCCCCTCTGGCCCGGTCCTTCTCTCCCCTTGTCCTCGTCCCGTCCTTCACGTCTCCCCTGGTTCTGGCTACCAGTGCCCGGGGTCTGTAGACTTTCTCCTCTAGCTCGGGGAGTCTGAAGTTTTTCGCCTCCAGCTTCGGGGGTCTGTAGACTTTCCCAGAGACTTTCCCCTGTCGCTCCCGGGAGGTTTTCCCTTCTCTCTCCCGGGAGGTTTTCCCTTCTCTCTCCCGGGAGACGGCCTGACGCGAGGGCACGACACGGTAGCGGGGTTCGGGGTTAGAAGCGGAGGAGCGGGGAGAGGGGCGGAGATGTGCGGGACTGAAGGAAAGCTCCTCGTCCCTGCCCTCCCTCTGCCCTCTCCCGGGATCGGAGGAAACACTGCGTGTGTGCTGTTTGTGGACAGAGTTGGACACAAGAGGTTCCGTCTGAACGCTCGTCCCCCCGTATTCCTTAGACTCAATGTTAGACGTGTTATTCTCGGCCCCTCTCTCTCCTGATGCGCCAGCAACCGTCTCTGTATCATTAAACAACCCGAATATGTAACCAAGGATCGCGTCCTCGTCATAATCTTCTCTTTCAAGTCCTTTATCCTCTTCATCCTCGTCCGTTTCCAGCGAATCAATTGTAATTATTGCCTTTCCGGTCGTTTCGTCTGTGCTTGAAGATCTTGTTTCCTCTGTTGTTGGTCTTGATTCCTCTGTTGTTGATCTGGTTGTTTCTGTTGTGGATCTGGTTGTAGATGCCTCTGTAGTTGTAGTTGTTGTGGTTGTTGTCGCTGTGCTGGGTGTTGACATACCCCTGGTAGAGGTTGCTGCTGTGGTTGGAGTGACGACAGAGGACATGCCGACCCCCAGAGCTCGGGCTATGATCGCCTCCACCCCCAGCGGAGCCTCGCTCCGACCACGTGGTTTGTCACGTGCTCCCGTGTCTAACTTCCGGTTTATAGCAAATCTAGGATTCAGGTTGACAGCGGGAATCATGTAATCTGGGCTTGCTGCTTCAGGTGTTGTTGAGGGAGACGTTGTTGTGGGGGTGGTTGGTAGAATAGTTGTTGATGTGGCGGTTGTCGGGGTTGTCGTGATTTGGCGGGTTGTTGATTCAGGGGTAATTGTTGTCGGTTGAAAGGTTGTGGACGTGGCTGTTGTTGTTGTTGTTGTTGTTGTTGGTTTGGACGTGGAGGTTGGCGCTTGCGCAGTAACTGAGGATTCACCCTGTGGATTGTGGGTAAACACTTTCGGGGCCAGCTCGGGATGGTTGAGTAACATGGACAGCATGTAATTTATGTGTTCGGGATTATATTTAGACGCCACGTCTCCTATATCTATGTCAGGTATAACAGGGTCACTCGAGGGGTCATAGATCAAAGGTCGCGGCTCTCGGTCGGAGGTCAAAGTTCTCTGATTAGAGGCTGCACGCGCAGGGTCAGAGGTCACACTTTGAAGGTCAGGGAGCGCCGATTTAGCGTTAGAGTTCCCAAACCAAAGGTTAGAGGTTACAGAGGCGAGGTCAGAGGTTATCCAGGCAGGGTCAGCTAGAGATTGTACAGAAATCTGACCTTGGTTGGTTGTGGCGTTCACGGGAGAGGTTGATGGTGCTGGTGGTGAAGTAGTGGTAGTAGTCGTGGACGGTGGTTGTGTGGTTGGTGGAGACGTGGAAGAGGCGGTGGTGGCAGTCGAGAGAGATGATGATGATGATGATGATGACGACGAGGAAGAAGAAGTGGATGAAGAGGAGGCATCCTCTTGTATGTCGGAGTAATCGCTGTCCTCATATCCCCACCCCCAGGGGTTCATGTCGTAAATATCAGAGGTTTTCCCGCTTTTTTCATCCTCTGTCTGAGTATATTTATCCACGTCCTCCTCTGTTTTATCAGTTATTTCTGCCTGCTCGTACATGTACGGTTCACTCTCCTTACTCTCCCCTCCCATCTTAGGTCGCACGGTTTGTTCACGGCTCCCCTCCTTTCCTTTAGTACCTGTGTTAGAGCCGGCGGAAGGAGAAGAGATTGTGGATTTTAAAGGCACAGACTCAGAGCTCCTCTCGAGTTTTCCTGCTGTAATTCCCCCCTCGCCGGCAGCCTGGAGTTTCTGCAGGAATTTAAACTGAAACAGCCACGGGTCTCTGTCGTCTGCCTCCTCCTCTTTCTCCCGCTCAAACTTCCCCTCGTACTCCCAGGGATCGCCGCGCAGATTACCCGGTATCCTCAGATTATCTCTGATCCCCGCGTGATCCCGGCTGATCCCTCCTGTATCAGAGGACGAGAACTGAGATGAGAACTGAGATGAGAACTGAGATGAGAACTGATTGTTTTTGTCCCCCACGCTCAGCTCCGGCACAAAGAGTAACTCAGCTTCCCCTCCCCGCACAGAATCTCGTGCTCCAGGTAAATCTCTCCCGGACAGATCAGCCACGGACGGATCAGGATCAGGATTAGCCACACCTGGATTAGTGATGGACGGATTAGAAGTGGACGTGGTAACGGAAGCTCCTGGGTTTTTTACTTTTTCTGTTACCATGGTGACCGTGGACGGATCGGTGACCGGAGACAGGGGTGTGTTCCCTGCGTCATCCTGGGACGGGCGTGACGTACTTGTGACGTCATCAGACACGTGGTCCTGACTTTCTGCAGAAATCAGACCTTGCTGCGCAGGACCGGAAGTGTCCTTGTCTGTCACGAGTTTTATCTGACACTTTTCCTGCACACATCGCTTCCCCGGCGGTAACGTCCTCGTCACGGCCTCCACGTGCGCTTCTGATGACGTCACGTCGTTAGCACCGCCGATGACGTCATCAAGGTCGTGCGGCACGCAGACGTAGAACACGTGCGGGCGCGCGCTGTCGCAGAGCATGCATCCGTAAGGTCGTCCTGCGCAGACGCCGGGCGTGACCTCTGACCCGGCGACCGCTGACCCCGCGACCTCTGACCCCGCGTCTGCAAGAAAGCAAAGCCGGCAGATTAGTAGCGGAAAGTGTAGAGGATTAATTAGCCGAGGATTACCAAACAGTTGTCATGGTTACAAGCGCTGTATCATTCACAGTTTACAGGTGCATTCATCAGTGTCAGGAATCATGCTTTAGTTATACAGTGTTATTTAAAGTGGATCATTCATAAATAAGTGTTTAAAAACGCGTTCAGATAAATGTAGGAATAGTTCATGGTTCACAGCGCACATCATGCAGCAGGCTGAAAATTCACAGGTTTGCGAGATATTCCCACCACCTCTCGAGCCACATTTTAATAACGTCACGTTCTAGCTGACGACGTTTTATTACGTCACGTCGGTTTATATGACGCTTTCTCACGTCATTTTTATTGAATGGAAATATTGCATGCGAGCTTCGGAAGTCGGCATCAAACATTCACAGCTATTTGCGATCACATTTATGATGTAATCGTGTTTTCTTGATATTATAATTAATCGTTATTAAAGTTGAGTGCAGGTTTGCGGATGTCTTCTTCACGCGCACATGTTGTCATAGTAACTGTTTGATAATTAATATCATATCACTATAGATGCTGTAACAGACGAGGTGGCAGATGCCAGGCATATATACATGTATATATATATGTGTGTGTGTGTGTGTGTACATGTATGTGTTTATAATTATACATGTGTGTGTGTATATCACACAGATGTCACCATGTAGTTGTGTATAATAAACGAGCGTCCATGCTCTCGGTCGCGGAGCTGCCTGTTTATAACGAGACACGTACCGCACATTTACTGCTACACACCGAGATAACCACCCCACATTTACCGCTACACACCGGGGTATCCTGGCGCGCTTTAATGATGGCCGCTCTCTCAGAGTTAATGTGCAAATTATACCGACAACAATAAAC
>JAXGGS010125533.1:15367-35293 GCA_035585475.1 Armandia brevis
GGAGCGCAAACCGGCAGCCAAATCAGTTGTAAAAATATTTAGAGATATGCCGCGGTAGCGTCGTCATGTGTGCCATCAGTGTAAACAAGAGGCACCTGCTTGATGAGGTAAAACAACAGCCATCAGTCAGTGACAATGACATGCAGGAGGCACATCTGTCTCCTTCACACAGCCATCCGCATCTGTGAGTGGAGTTCCTCGGGCTTTAAGAGATCGATGAAGTGACTTAACCGGTTCGTCTCAAGCGAGGCAAAAACCTGTAATTCTGACGGACAGTTTGAGCCTCCCTGCGACAACTGAATTTAGGACCAATAAGTACAACTTCACCTTCCAGCGCGTGGTCACTCAATTGCTGACAGAAAAGTAGGTCATGGTGTGGAATATTGGAAAAGGCCCCGCCACTGGCGTCCCCCTAAACCTTATCTGCGGGTCTCTTCTATTTCCCTTCGCTCTGTGCACGGACTGAACACCGGAAACACTACAACATTCGCTCCTTTAACTCCGGCCAGCCTATTTCCTTTCCTTTCTCGTCATTTATTGCAGTTTACACGACATGCCATTCTCGGCTGGTTTTAGGCTTTATGTTAAGCAGGAGGAGGAGGTCTGAAGCTTTGACAGAATCAATACGCGGTCACACCGGTGTGTGTTAGCCGGCCTACGTGGGATGATGCCAAAATAGTCTATCTCTCCGCAGCTGAGCATAAATTCCACCGGTGTCCCCGCGCAGGTGCTACATAATCATTATCGTTCTTAAAAGGCTCGCCGGTAAACGAGCACTCCCTTGTTCTCGTTTTTCTGACTGAAATAAATTACCAAACGATGTCCACAAGTTAACGTACGCCTCCATCGGGAAAACCTCGAGCGGGAAACCCCAAATTAGAGCTGATATATATAAACATCGGCTCTCAGCAGGGAGGCAGGGAGAGTGAATGTACAGGTAGCACACATTCGTGGAGAGAATTAAATTAGATCTGGCCGGTCGTGTCCGGACATTAAACGTACAATTAATCGCGCATAGGAGCACAATAAACATCGAGCGGCAAACATGACGCGGAACCCTCGGCCGACATTAGACGTGCCGCACGGAGTGGCCAAGCTGAAATCCTGCCAGTCGCATAGCGCCAACTCTTAAGGAAAATCATGCAAGGGTCGCCCTCCCAGCGTGACCGTTTCAGCACGGTGGTCTGTCAAGAACGAGGACGAGAAGCTCGTGTGTCCATTACTCAACGTGATGGGCCCGCTCTGTGAATAATTCACAGGTTGCATGTCACCCTCTTGGTTGGGTCTTTGCACTTCTTAGCCCGAGGTTTTCAGACTAACGGCCAGCAACACCCGCAATGTGCGAGCGATTTAATCTGGGACCAGTTTAGAAGGAGAAAAAAGGCAATAATTCTCACGATATTCTATGCATTGCTACTGGGATGCAATTCGACTCGGCTAATTTCCAGACCGACTCTATCAATATCATATCTTTTAGTACGCATTACGTCCGGTGGAATATCAGACATTCATATGATATCAAATAGCACATTTATTCTGCTTTACATGTAGTAGTAGCTGTGGTACGCAGAGGCTTCTTCTCGGGGAATTATTAGAACGCGATTTGAGATATTGGGACTGGCATCGACTTTCCCCCTTTAGCGTTTGCCAATCATAGCGCGTAATATTGACAGAACCGCTCGAATGTCAATTCAGAGGACTATTTACTAGTCGGAACAAACAAGCTCTGTAAGCGGCTGGCGGAGAGGAAGACAGAGGCAGCTGAGGATCAGCCACTGTATCAATCCCCTACACTTGCGATAAATCCGATCCGACCAGGAAAAGAACTTTTCTTTTTCTTAAACCGCAAGTTTCCTTCATATTTGTTCGTGAATGCCATATCAGGGCTCGGCTGGCATAGGCAACCGAACTCTATTTTCGCGATAGCTAGGGCTCCCCACTGTGCTATGCCCAACCTCTTATTCCTGCTCGGGTCAAAGGAGTGCCTTTTGGAAGGCCGTAAAGCAGGCATTACAGAGAGCAGTCCGGCTAGGGCTTCAGAGCTGCCTATTCTCGGAGACCCTGTGGAGGTTACAGTTGAAACATTGGAAAGGACGCAGCAACAAAGGGAGCGCAGGGCAATAAAGTGAACTCAAAGCTGGGGTCAAGCCAATTCGTCGAAAGAACCACAGCTCTGCCGGCAGTGTTATGTTGATGTTCCCCAAATCCCCTATTCGCAAATTAGAGATGTTTTTCAACCTTACAG
This sequence comes from Armandia brevis, assembly GCA_035585475.1. Taxonomy (NCBI): domain Eukaryota; kingdom Metazoa; phylum Annelida; class Polychaeta; family Opheliidae; genus Armandia; species Armandia brevis. The sequence continues at coordinate 17,613 of JAXGGS010125533.1, forward strand.
ACTACACAAATATTCTGACTGGCTCAGCAAGTACTATAGCCCTGATTTACGACAGCGATATAACTGCTCTAGAGCCAACCGCAATGACAATACACTCTGAGTAATTCTAATGCGCAAATATGTTTTCTCGATTGTGTTAGGTAGAAAACATCGAACTAATACAGTGTAGCGTGTCTTTGGTATACCTCGAGTTGGAACACGCTAAACATCCATTAGATGTTGCCTCTAAGACGTTCTGTCGCTTTTGTGAAATCTTTACTCTCAGTAAACTCAACTAGGGTTGCCAAATGAACTCCAAACTGGCAGTGGGCGAAGATTCCCTGCAGATTTGAGCATTATTTCCATGAAAAAAATCGCTCTAATCTGAATTCTTTCTATTGCTCCCCATGTATTTGGTTGCCATCGTAGGTACCCAAGGGTGCAGTGAGGAATATTATGCATCAGAAGCCAGCAGCCTAACATGGCTTCTAGTCAGTTGTATACCCACATGCCTATACCAATGTTACAACACCATCTCCCCATTGTGAAACATCGACTTTAAAGCTCGCATAATGTCGAGCGTACTGTATAACGGTAGAAAATTGTTTAGTCAAGATTGATCTGTTAAGATATGTTGGGCTGTTAATTCTATATTAGGGTAATTTGCACGCTTAATGATCTCATCAGTGGCATGGGGTGACCCATTAAATTGATGGTTCGTGTCAGTGATTGCTTGGACTAACGATTAATAAAAAATCATGGCACGATTCGGCTCGTTAGCACTTTGCCTTCACAACTTATTGAGGAACCACACCCCGTGGTCTGTTAAAACGAAATCACCGTGACAGATCCCATAGGTTGATTCGCAATCAGTGCTGCTATAGCTGAATTCTTCAAGGGGACACTAAATGCCAATTTGCTGGCCAATCTTCAAATATAACTGGCAGCTTTCATTCTTTTATCACTTATTCATACCACATGATTATGATTCAGCCTCTGCCTAGGTGACCCTGTAAGCAATACCCAACGCATGCCTCAGCAAATGTGTGCACTTTGGCCGACCAAGACGTTAACCTTACAATCGTCTCGAACTACGCTTTTAAAATGTTGCTCAAAAGATTAAGCCGAACAGCATATCCTTACGAAAATGAAGGCATCCCTGACTGAAATATTACCATGACACTCTCTTTTCCTTCTCCTCTTTTTGTTGTGGCTATTTGGGGGCGGGTGCCATCTAAATCCTTTGAAGACGTCCGCTGGACAGTTGAACCCTGTCACCGGCATTTTATTTTCTGTTGTTTACATGAAGGGAAATACCGGTCCCTAGTTATATGGCCATCTAGCCTTGATAAGCAGCGTGATATTTGTTTTTATCTCGTGTCTTCAGCTTGTCGACGACGAGCCCTAATAGCGGCAGATTGGAAACAGCCAGCCTCCATGTCAACAAGAATGAGATGGCTGCGAATTAGCTTGATGTGCCAGACGGAGAAGGTAACAAGGGCATGCTTTTATACGTTTGCTCCCCGGGATCACGTGGTAATGCAGCGGGATCTGAGCAACGCCGTTTTCTTCTGCCATGATAAAGTGATGGATTAGTATCGGGTGTGCCCACCTGCGCTCCTGCTTAAGGTCAGAGAAAACGCAGCCATGTTGGATGCCCGACATTATGGTGGCTGACAGAACGCGCACCCTTGGCAACCTTTTATCGGCTGCTTACACGATCAGATGGGTATTGTTTCCTCACACCTGCCGGCAGGCCGCCATGCCCGCCCCAACCCGACAAGACCTGAGTTCAGATAGGATTATCTAGGGTGGGGCGCGGCTGCATATCATTCGCATATTTGACTAGAGAGACACGGGGAAATACTCCACACACTTGGCGGATAAAAGTAACAGTATAATGGAAAATGTCAACCAAATCCCGGCATTGTCATCACCCGAGAGCGGGAAAATCTGTGATTCTGCTCCAGCGGAGATGGCAGTCGGGGATCGGACGGTTATTTGATCCGACTAAATCTCCATATATACAAACTCAGTCTGGCCAGGCTTACTCCCCGCATACACATATATGACATATATATCCGCGCTCTCCGCTCAGACGTATATAATAATCAAATTGTCTGCGTCCCATTTCACTTTATTCCGCAGCAAACTCCAGCAATGCCTTGCCTGATTAAGGCTGGCTGAGCTATGAGGCTCCATCCCCCCTGAGCACAATGCCAATGTATTTACCTTCCCCTCTTCTCTTCCCTAATGTCATTTGCAACAGTCTGTCAATACCCGGTATACAAACTAATACATTTGGGTCAGCCCGGCTTTCAGCACCAACTAGCAGCGAGATGAGACTGCGTTGCTGCCGGGGGTCCCCTTATTGCGTCTGCGCGCTGATTCTAGGGTCAGCGCCGTGTAGCTGATAAGGTCGCGGGTCTAGCCTCGAGATGCACCACGCCACATTGATTTTAATAGTCCCATCTCCCCTTCAAATCAGATAAGGGAGTTAAAAGATTCAAATGTCGCCGCTAATACGTCATGTTGCGCGCGGGTTTACAAACCGGGTTGACAGCGTTCTAATAAAAGCGCGCTCGGTGATAGATGCCTGTGTTACAGGTGACGCTCGTACCATCATCTCCCCGCCGCCAGGGCTTTTAGCCAGTGCCCGGATAATGAAGTCCTCTTTTGCTCCATCTATCTTGTGAAACAAGATACAGTGGAACGCGGGCTGATAAATGAGGAAATTAAACCCTCAGGTTTCACGACTGGGGCGCACAAGTGGACTGGAGGAGACAAAAGTCCCTCGAGCTCGGCTCAATCTTTCTGCTTCAATCAGCAAAGACAGGGATTTTTTGGGATATGAAAAGACTCTCGTCTGAGTGATTGCTCTGATCTTTGGCAAATACAGTGACAAGCAGGAGGGAAATTAAAATGGATTAGCACAAAACTTAGGTTTCAATCAAATCAATTTGGTCCACTCCGTTTATAAAAAAAAGTGTAGATTTTAAGTTATTTCGCGATGAACAAGTTTGAGTGGGCTTTGCAAGAATATTAATGCTTATTATTATATCTTTCTACAGCAGCTACCGGTCGTAATTGCCCTCATTCCAGGGCAAATAACTCCCATAGACTCCCTTGATTAAGAATACGTTCTTACATGGAAGCGTAACTGTATTAAGGGATTAATTGCTCATGTTAAGTTTTGTGGGCTTGGTAATGACCATGTGCAAGCCTGGCTTTACGTCTGATGGACTCGCACGCGGGTCAAAGTATAATCATTAATGCAGGCAGAATGTCTCCAATTAATGGATCTAGATAGGATGGTTCTTGAGTGAACAATCTATGGCTTGAGTACAGTCTGCCCGGTAAATAGGCAACGGTGGTGCCAACAGGAAGACATACTGCCGCGCAGATCTCTCGACAGCCATCGGTGGAGGTCAAATGACACTCGCGGTGGCTTGAATACACGCCCACAAACATTAATTCAACTTGACTGCTGATTTATTGCTGCTACCTGTCATTGCTAGGAGACGTTGTGGGTAAGAATATCAGGAAAATGAGCATTGTCGTTTGTTGCATTGTGGTACTGTCTAGCAAGTCCGAAAAGTAATCTTTTAGATATCAAGGAATAAGTAATACCTTTTGTATATATATATATGGTATCTGTCTCGAACAAAGTACGTGTCATCTGTGTTGAAAGATAGATAATGTACGTCATTTGGGCTGGAGGTCGTGTGGCATTGGGGGTTGAATTAGCACAGGAAAGTAACAGGTAGGAGCGGGGAGGATAGAAACATTGATGAATGCTGGGTTCAATTGCTCCTCAGAGGATCAAGCCCCTCCGCATTATGTTAAGGCGGAACTCCTGCTGAATCAGCTCACGTTACATCACCTACAGGTCATGAATAATTCACCGCCTTACGCGGAGCATCATTCTTAATAAAATTCTCTCCTTGTAATTAAGGTCATCAAGCATTCTCTACAAAAACAAGATTTGTCGAGGATTTCGCGCGTGGCGGCAACCTTTGCCTTCCCGATTCATGGATTGGCGAACGCCAGGACGTGGAGTGAAAGTAATCGCGCGGTTTTACGAGGGCTGGCCGGACGAACTCATTCGGCGGCCAGCAGTAAATGCGTCTGGCTTATTTGGCAAGCGTCCTCTGATGCTGGGACCTGATGGGCGCCCGTGGTTCATAAACATAGCCAATGTGTTGGAAGAATATCACGCGCTTGCCAAATGGCCATGCCTAATGCGAAACCCAAAGGAAATTTTTGTGAGAAGTATTTAGTTGTTCTTCACGTGAGCAAGGTAATCTAATTAAAGACATCCTCCACTGGCACCTATTGAATTAGTCGCTCAATACTCCTCTAAAACGAATTAGTGGCAGTGGTTTCAGCCAGCTTCCATCGGTTTGCACACAGACACCGTGTTAAATAGAGAGCTGAACTTGTTAGTCTGGGACTTGACCCACCAAGCCTGTTTCTGGAACTGAATTAAGCGACGGCCTACCTGTTTAGCATATCCAGCGTATCCTCTGCTGCAGCAGTCTTGAGCATCCGTGATCTGGTGGTGATGCTTTACTACTCTTTTGCAGGCGTTCTTTGTGGCGAAATGTCGTCTGAAGCAAATTTCTCCCCCTGGAAAAGACGAGAATGTATAATGTAAGATTGCCAGCGGCCAATTAGAACTGCTTTCAACGCAAGGACAAAGAAATCACTAATCGGGTTTGCGGGGTTTCAAATTTTCTCTGAAAATATGACAGACAATCAAAGATCCATTGAAAGTAGAGCGAAGAAAAAACCCTCTTCGGGCGAGGTTTTAAGCGCAGATTATTTTTTACTTTCAGCTAAAACGTCAGAGGGCTTTCAAGGCTGACAAATCAAGTTAACCACCGAGTAGTGTCACTTCTAGCTCTTCGGTTGAAGCCAGGATTAATTTTACCAGAGCTGGATCAGTGTCAGACAAGGAACTTGCAGCTCAATAGCTTTAGTCTAAAAATGCTGCGCCGTCCTGTCACTGTCGTGAAAGCCTTTTTTCAATATCGCTAGTTGTATGTGCGAATCTGTGTCCTCGGTTGACAAAACAACAACTTTAGCGCTGTGTGGCCCGAAATTATTAACATGCAGTGACGCAGCACCTGTCTGGCAGTCGTGATTTGTTAGTCATGGTCGAAGCTGATTGTTGTGCTGCAGAAACTCGGGCAAACTAATAAAACGGTAAAGTTAATTGGAGGAGACAATATAGATGCTGCGGTGTCACATTTAATCACATCTGGTCATTAGAGGTATTTACGTTTGCAACCACTGATGATGGGTTAAATCATAGAATCCGCATGTTCCCGGCAATCTGTTTGTTTGTGCAGTTCATACACAGCTCATTTTTCTGACGGACATTGCAGCCATGTTCTGGAGAAAACATATTCATCGAATTGATATGATCTCAGCGAATTGTTTTTGTGCAACTTGTTTTTATCAAAGGAACAATAGGTTTGAATTAAAATAACTTGAACATGACAACGGCTTCCATAGAATAAAAATGCGAAATAACAACAACAATATGATTAACATTCAATTCAACAAATTAACACTGCGAAAAAAGAATTAGCACCACATTTTCACGCCCTTTCCACTCCTTAATTAATGTGGCAACTCCCGAGAACAATATCGTAAAATGTTGTCGTGTAAGAGTTTTTTTTACAACGCGTCAAGTAATTGTTTTACATAGTTTTACCTTAGCCTACATCCATCACTAAGAAGGATGAAGATGATTAGCAAGGCAAGCCAATGGTCAGGAGGCGACAATAGTCCAAACGAGACGAATTCTTATCGTGACAAAAAGCCACCAAGCAAATAGTCAGCTGTCACACTGAATGAGGAAAAATGAGGATGGCTGATGGTTAAATTGGTCTGCCAATAGCACATTTCTGGCTGGCTGATCGTCCAATTTCTTTCTAACATGTAGGCCAGAGGTCGTTAAGTCTGGCCATTCAGAAACGCAGAACACCCATAATCTTCATGTGTGCGTCCGATACACGAGAAAGCCATCAGAGAAAATGACCGATATTATCAGAAACAATACATCAACAGCATGATTTCCCCATTTACAGAGAGGCTCTAGCTGTTGTTCAAGTGGTAAATGCTGTTAGTCACGAAAGTAAAGAATACAGAATGCAGGCGAGTATACACAGACTGTTTCAGTGAAACTCATCTTTCTGTCATGCAAATTGATGCTATATGACATCAGAAAATCTTATAACACAAAATACCTTATATGGCTTCCGACTAATTCGAAAACTGTTTGCTAAAAGGAAAAGCGGATGCGAGACAACTTTCATGTCAATAAGTTGTCGACATTCGTCATAATAATAAGCCAATATAACAGCAGCAGCACAGAAATATACAAGTGTGGCAAATCCGTTGAATATCGGCCCCTCCTCTCAGAGCTCTCAAGGGCAATCTATTTCAAAGAAATCTAATGCCTACTACAGGCTCGGAGATATTGGATTTTTGGCCCATTTGGGCAAGAAATGTGAGCAAACAGAGGAAAACAATTACCAAATCTTTCCCCAGTTCTTTGTGCTGAAGTGATTCTAATCGTCCTGAAGTGAGCGATGGCTCACAGCAAATCACTCAATGGTGTGCGCAGGAAAGAGGCTCGAGGCGTGCCTCTCAACGGTACAAAAACGTCCAAGTACCGCTCTCATCCGTGTAAAACAAATGTGTACATTTAGATTTATGGACCAGTCGGTGGGCCTAAATCGGGATATATCTTGTCTTTGCATGAACGATTAGAAAGACGGCAATGGTCTTGAATTGAATTGGAAAACTCGAGCGACCATGAATGTTCATAGTGGTATCTACTCGCTGCAGAAATAGCCAATCACTAATGTGGCCTGTGCGCGTTCCCATTTGCTCCAAGACCATCATCTTGTTAAGTGTAGGTTTTAACACTAGATTATGATTCGATATATAAAGCGACATAAAATGGGACCACGATTTGACAATATCTGCATACATAAAGGTCTGCGTGGATAGTCAAGGTCATGTATTTTCTGATTTAACGAGCATACCCTGCAACCATAAAGATCACAGAGTTTTTTTTCGAGTGAAGTGGGAATCACGCTCGTCTTAAGGCTTTTTCCCAGACGCAGGTGGCCTGGCTTTATGGTTCACCTTTTCAGTTTACTAATACAGGTATGCAGCAATATTGGAATGAACAATCAATAAATGATTAAATCTTAAGCAGTTCAGCACGTCAAGTCTCTGAGGTAATATAGATACAGTCAACTTCAACTTCCTACAAGCATCCGACCGTTATTTTCAATAAGTCATGCTCTTCCTTCCATTATCCACTTAATTGTCAACAACCATAACTCTTTCTTACACTGGAGGAGCCCATATGAGGCGGGTGACCTTTTTGCGTGAGCCTCCTTAGCCATGATTGAGGCCACCATGCAAAATCTGTCCACCTGAATGATGAGCTACGCCCGGCAATCTGACCCGAGCATCAGCCTGGTAACTTTGATCTGGGATGAGCCTCGCCAGCGTGGCCTCAGCAGATGGCTGTACCGCAGAATATAAGATGGCCCCCTCGGTTATACATGTACATGGCGCGGGCGCCGCAAGACAAAATAAATGGGATTTGTTGTGCACGGGGAATAAGATGGAAGCCACCGTTAATGTACTCGCTGGAAAAGAAAATGAAAATATAAGGCGGACAATCATGTGTACAGAGATGGGTAACGAAGAATGATGGAAGCGATGGGTATGAATCAGGGGAGAGTGCCTCTTTACGACATGTTATATATGACGGTAAATTTCGGAGAAATGACAGCGAACATCATAAGAAGATTCGCCTTGTCACGAGATAACGTACAGCCCCCCTCATGTAAACTCTGTCCTTCGCTTGCGTCTACATCAGGATTGATGACACCCAGCCAGCAGCTCGCATCCCGATCGATGGTTGGACCACAGTCCCCTCCTCACGTAATATGTAATGGCCATGATCTCGAGGAGCTAAGGACCTGCAAACCACTTGACCGCAAACACGCCGACAGTGGCCGGCCGACAGCATTACTCCGTTCTGATTATCCATTTAAGACACCAAAAGCCAGAATGCATCTAATTGAGTATTTCTGGCAGTGACTATAATGTTGATCAACAGCGGGCTGGGAATGCCAATGGGGGTTAGGGGTACCTCGACGGGAAGCATTTTCCACGCCCCTGACAACATGTATTGTCATTCGGCAAGGAAATGAGCCTCGCGAGAGACCGTATACTAGTTAAGCAACGTTCACTCAATGTAGGACTGCTCTGCAGGACTGACCCTAAAACCCATTATTCACGCTGTACATCACGTCCCCGAGCATATCCCTGTCCCCCAACTTACCAGCGTTTGGTCTCCCGCTAGAACTGAAGGACCGCCATTTACCGAGCTATCGACTGATGGATGTGATCCTGAAATCCGACTGTAAACTGCTCGTGGCTACTTTCTACAGGAGGCAGGTCATCAATATTGGGATTTGAATCGTAGCCGGTGATCGGAAATTATTACCACCTTATTAATCTTTTCCCCGAATGATTTGACGGAGGCAGCGGCGCGGAAAAGGCAGGGACCCGCGGGGTTACAGAGGACAGCTAGTGCATCATAACGAAGGAAACATCATGATAAGGACCATAACACTGAATGTCCAGAGGCTAGATACTAAGATGTTCTGTACTGCAACAGTGCCTTGGTCCGATTTGTTCATAACTACAGATCTTTTATTCTATTTATATGAATATCAGCGTGTCACATGTTTTGACGCAATACCAAACGAAGATGTTATATATAGGCACGATTTCCAAGGTGTACTGAATTGATAAGTGTTATAAGTTCTAAATCGTTTTAAGGACCTGCTAATTGTACAGCGCAAGTTGCAGCGTCTAGTCTGACGATGCCATATTGTATTACGTACATCTTCATTATTATGCTCCATTTTAGTAAAAACTGGACAAATGACCTGATTAATGACTGGTAATTTGAAACAGCTAGGATTACCTTTCTCGCATATTGAAGATATGTGGATTCTATATTCTACATGTGTAATTTAAGTATATTGACTTACGGCCTGACAATCATGGGACATGAGCATCCGAGTAATTCATTGTTGATGTAAGCTACGCACCAACAATAATATTTGTAAAACAAAAAGCAGAGCACATCAATGTTTTAATCGGCAAATCATTTTCATTGCTCGTTTTTTCTATGCAATGACTTTCAGGTTAGCCAGAATAAAATGATGACATATTAGTACATTTGTAACCGTCCATGAAAAACGAAACACATTAGCAAGCAATATTTACGTGCGAATGAAGTTAATATATTTGAATTTGTAAAATACCACCCAAAGCAAATGTCCATGTATATTGAACACCCAACTGATGGTTGAGGACAATGAGCTCGATCAGTATACATGTATACTAAATCTAGGTCAATTGAATTGAACGAATGTAATGGACGTTGTATAAAATGACTGGCCTGGTGGTACCACTTCCGAATCCCCATAGATAGTCCCGTGAGCCATCTCGCATAATTCAAAGCCATTTCTAGCTCTCCACAGACCAACTTATTAAAAACAGGAGATTCACATGTGTATCGTACGTTATTTGGGTTTCGGCTGACAGCTGGGTTCCATCAGCCTTGCCTCTGGTGTCCATCTAATTGCCAATCTGCAATTCTAAAGAACCCCATGCACAAAAGTGGACCCCTTTATTAGATTAGTCTGGTGTGACACAAGACTGTTTGTCGAGGATCACCCATAAACCGAAGCGTTTCACTCCTTATTCATAGTGGCCGAGGCTGATATTGCGGGGTCATGGTCTTTTCATCTATTTCTCGCGCCCATCGCTCGAACCACTACACGCTGGAGAACATCACAGTGACTCACGGCTTTTACCCTTTAAGGCTGGGCGCATTAAGCTCACAAGATATGACTCGAGCAAGCGTCAACTGTATTAATGGCGCACGCGATTCTTATGCAATTTGAAAATATAAAAAAACAAGCGGAGAACAAAGACAGTTTCAGCTTTAACACGGTACTGTGGATAATTCATCGGCAAGGATAAAGGTTTTATCAGTACTATCGCGTCTCCATGGTACCCCCGGTGCATGATTATCCACTTAATATACGCTGTATATCTTTTCCATGGTGCTCACGCTCAATCAATAAGAAGACTAAAGCTCGACTGGAGTTGGGAGACATCGCCTCGCTAAGTCACAATGGGCTCAGCCAATTGCCCGACTGGAGCCGAGTCACAGAAAATGCAAACACTCGAGCTTAATACAACTTTGTTACCTGCAGCCGGCCCGCAATAGAATAGTACTATCGCCATGGCATTGAATACTAATCTATCAATACCTCAAGTTAACCAGTCTCCGAGCCGATGAATACCAATTATATTTCTCCACATGTGGGATAATCGGAATGAATCGGTAGTCGTTCTTTGCCAGAATACGCCGCTGCGCTTTGGTTCTGCCGTCAACGGCGACCATAAAATGAACCATGAATTTGGCTTGGTTCGGAACCGAGCAAGGAAGGCGTGTGTAAATTAACATGTTTTGACCATTATGGGCTGCGGTGGTGGTTCAATACTCGGTGCTCATCACAAATCAGACGTATTCAGTGGCATGTGATCAAGGAACGATGCGTGCGGCCCGTGAATTAATCAGATAGAGTGGACCAAATATTTACCTGTAATTCACTTTAATTATGATTAACAGCTCGTACTCAATCAAGAGCGGGGGAGATACAATGTTTCGGTGAGATAAAATAACGGCCCGGCGGGTTGTGCTCCGACTCAAGTACGTAGTCAGCGGCGGTGAGGGGAGGGCTCTGAAATACGAGCGTTTCATCGAGCCAGCACAGTCACCATGTCCGCCCCGTACACGGCCGTGTGACTGGCAACAAATCCAGAAATTATTCATTGGAACCGGCCCCCGGTGAATCACATTTTTATTTACCTGTCTGAGCGGTGGAACATTTCTATGCATTAATTATAGTCGAGCGGTGCGAGTTTTTTAATGCCGTGTGTGGAGTAATTCATAACAATGCGCACGGGTGGGTTCTAGTGACAGGGGGGTGAATGGGGGAAGATGCAGGCCTCACTTCGATCACTATCTCGGTATTCATATAATTTGTATGTAGTCAGGTTTAATTCAATGGCGCCATTGTGTTAGCAAATCAAGCATAATGGCAGCGCTGGGTAGACCCACTCCAGATAAAAGCCCGTGTTATTTAGAGCACGGTAATCAGTACACAATATATGCAGCGACTGCAGAACATGCCACGAATTTAAATTACACTCGAGTGACAAACTATCGAAAGAATCAAGCTCTTTCTGCGCGTATCAAATTCACGTCTGAACCCGGCAGTTTTTAGATGGATTCCTGTTGTCGAGCGTGTATTAGAATATTTGGCCTTGGTAGAGGAATCGCTGCTCGTCTGATCGATAAGTCTCCATCCTTGCCATACACCGCCGAGTGAAATCAGAGCTCGTGTTTTACGACATAGTTTTAGCGATATGATTGCTGCACACGGAGATGGATGAAGTTGGACATGACTAGCAATCTCGCTCCGAACTTTACAATCTGAGCGGCACAGAAGCAGCTATAAAATGTATGGCTGCGGAAATCACGATCAGTTTCTGGCTAGATTTAAGCGGAACTGCATATGCAAAGATGTATATATATGCAAACACCCAAACGGGAGAGCGTGTCACGACTCAGTCAGATTTCGCATTTAAATTCAAGCTAGCTCATGAAAAAGCAATATTTGATATCAAATGAATGACTCAATGTGGCAATTGAACCTCAAAAGACTCACGATTTCGATATTGAATTATTTGTTTCAGACAAATGTACAAGTATGATATACATTGTATATCAATCTTAGATATATATAATACACCGACGCAAAAGACAGATTTTCATATGAACTGCCATCCTTATTCATATGCCGAGCTATATCAACATAGCAAAACCTCGGTGAGCTACTCGCAGAATTGCTCCATCTCTTTACCGGCAGATAATTGTGAAGCCACCCACCAACGCTTAATCCATTTACAATAGAATTATCATCAGATTATGCTGATTAGTGAGGCCAGAGAATTCGATGAGCTTTATCGATTTTAGGTGTCAATAAAATTGACTCGTCGCCTCATCATGTGCTTAGTCACGCCAAGAGTGAGAAATTAATGATTCGTAATCAGAAATCAATCATCTACTGACCACGACCATGGTTGTTGTGCATTGACTTGGTGATTCACTGTACGTGGGGTAAGTGGGGTGGCATTGTAATGTGGAAACACTTATATCTTATTAATGTCCGGTTATGAAAGTCACCTTTGTTGATGACCTTAACTGTTGTCTCCTCACCTACTCCCATATAAGGCGATGAGTCACGCGCCGAAAAATTCTTGCAGACCCCGATTCTAAACATGGTATTTGAATGGAAACTCCCAAATGTAGAGCCCGGAGCGATGTAATTTGTTGGCGAGTCATCCCTGTGTTGCTCGCATGCATCATACGGATTAGAAGTCGCGTTTAAATCGTGAATGGTTATTTTTTCCCCCGATGTCGTCAGCACCTTGGATACGATGTTGATGAAGGTGGGTGCCTGATACGCGCAGCCCACACGCACCATGGATGTAACAAACAACAAGTGTCAGAGGCGCCCGCCAGCTCCTGGCCATTTTCTCCCCCTAAGCCGGAGACTTCCCGACAATATCTGCCGTATAATGGCGGGCTGCACTGATTCACAGTGATACATTCGGCGGGAGTGACTCGTGGAGACAACATCAACAAAATATACATTGACTTGTGATCAAAAACCTCCGGCGTTATCCAAGTGAATGGCCGTGCAATCGATATTTTGTGTTCACTCCCTGATTTACAAAGTTGCACAAGTCGGGTTTATAGCAAACTGATGTTGTGCTCTATTTCGGCTCCAATGCCACCATAGGAAATGAACGCCTCTCAATCACAACAGTATCGCTAGCCGGCAAATTCGGCCGTACGACATATCGAAATCTTAGCGGAAGAAATTGCATTAGGAGCCGATGTTATTAGATTCTGCAGAATTTGATTTGATAAATGATCATGGATGGTGACTATTGCCCACAGAATGAGAACGGCGCATCGGGAACGTGTGGTACCGCAAGCTATATCCCCTGTGAACAATTATGTCCACTGTGAACATAAAATGCTAGGTAATTCCATTACTTAACTGGCCCACGGAATTTGCTCCACTTTGTGGTTAGATTTATGCATGGAGAGAGAATGAGACGGGCCCGAACACCCCAAGCTCGAACCCCTGATGACTCACAAAGATGGCTGAAAAATATATCTTCCGCGCTCGACCTGCAACTTGTAGGTCACTAATTACTAAAGCCTCGAACGATTATCACAACAACCATCAAGGTCAATACAAGGAGGCCTTTCAAGAATGACAAACAACTTAAGATTAGATTGCTGAACCAGGCACTCGACGTGAATTACCAAAAAAGCGCAGGCAAAGCCCCAAAAGACAGAGCAAATCCGTCGGCTGATAAATTGTTCCGCCATGCAAAGAAAAGTGACCCGAAAGAGTCAATACTTATTGCCCCTGCTCTTTCACATATACGACCAATATGTGTGGCCATGCATGTGAGCAGACTATATATCACTAATCTAGATCGATACAGACAGAGCAAACGCCGCAGCAGACGATGAGGTAATACACAAGGAAACAGTAGAAAGGGGGCACTTGTACGGGAAATAGATCTCTTCTGTTCGCCCGTGATCGGATGGGGTCGTGACAAGAAGATAAAATGAAAGACGCGGAGAAGATATTATCTGTCGTTTGCTGACACGGGCTCGATGTCCACCCTTTTGGTGGGAGCTTGTGAACCCGTCTGTCCCCGTCGTCGTCTTGGCGGATGACAGAAGATGTGTCATCTGCAGAGGCAGTCGGGGAGAAAATGTCAATTCACCACAGTAAGCCACTGCAAATGCAGGCGTATTCGCCTTGAGAAAGCAACAAGACTAGACATGTAGTACACCTAGACCTTCCTGTCGGTGACGCAGAATCACACACACGCTCACTCCCAGAAACATATTTACACAAACGCAGTTTTCTACATGTACATAAAGGTCATATATATGGAAGCCTCCAGAATGCGGACAACAATGCTTAAAGTAGCTCACTGCTGGAGACCATGGTAACAGACGACAAATAAGATGTCAAACCATTACATCTCAGCATGTTGCTCTCGGAGAAGGAGAAAAACAATGCCGTCATAAACAAAACGTCAAAGTGCCTACATGCAGCGAGTCCGTACGAGGCGGTCCATACCAGAAAAGGCGAGATGCTTGCTTACCTGCTATCTGCAGCAAAGTGACGAAGATGCCAAGCCACACTGTAGGCAGCACAAAGTCCGTCCTCATGTTGATGATTGTCTGATGTACGTTTGTAAAAGTCAGACAGGGATATCCTCAGCAGGGTTGGAGTTTACCCCGACGTGCTCTACACTAAGTATCCTAAGTGAATGGCCCGTATATCCGTTGGCTTTCACCAGTACTCCAGCGAGCAGTCGAGCGTTGCTGTGAGTTGCTCTCGCCGTCTGGGTATGAGAGACAATGTATCCACCCACTCCGGCTTGCTCAGCCTGGCTCAATCTGATGGCACCGCCGGCTTCCCACTCTCTATATCGCCTATGATGAGCACACGAGCCAGCACCGACCTGCCCCACAGACAACTCAAGACGGGCTCGCTCCAGAAATCAATACAATCCGATGGGGGGCCGTGAGAACGCCAAATAAAGAAATTCTACTCCTGATCTAGCATGGCGCAAAAGTTGTCAACATGTAGGGTGTAGATATATTCATGAGAGGGAGAAAAAGGTTGGCTGGTGGTTGTGCTTCTGCAGAGGCTGGGCTTTCACAGTCGTGGCAACGTTGGGAAGCACATTGGTTGGAATGTAAAACCGGGAGCCGGCATAAAATCAATTCAGGATGCAGACAGGGCAGGTGCTGAGGGAACGAGGCAGAAAGAGGAGGAAAAGCAGCGGTTACATCATGCTTAGCGCCCACAAATAAAAGCAGCATTACGCGGCTTCCTACAGATGTTTACTATATTACTGGGCGCCTATACGCAGCAATCCATCATCATTGCCTATTGAATTGCTACAAATCACGCTGAACAGTTGGTGAATGCATGGCGCCTGACAGATTAATGGCATACGTGGTGCGTCCGTGCAAATTCAAAAATTGGGCTTCTGACAAACTCAATCTGTGGCATTGTCGACTCTGAAATTTGAGCAAATTGAATCAGCGTCCCTTAGTCCTTGCTCCCGCCCACATCCAAGGCAGATGATAGTAGCAGACGACACTAAATTCACGACATGACGTCTTAGCAAAAACTTCCCAGGTCTCGATTAAGTTAATTATGTGTCTAGGGCCAGCAAACATCTAGGGTTGTAATAACCCTAATGAGTAGTGACGGGGCCCCCTTGAAAAGCAGCTCCCTCTCCAATCAGATGGCTAATTGAATGTAGTTGGGAGGCGAAAACACGATCTGCATTTACCATTACAGCATGCAATGAAACGGCAAGGTCGTGGAAATCAGCCATCCTCCGACGCGCATTTTACGATTCTAATCAACCGGGGCAAAATGCAAGTTAACAAAAGATCAACTCTTCTGCAGGATTGATGAGATCATTTCCAAACACATTAGTCATCGCTTAAATTAAGCATTTTTCGATACCGCTCGAAGGCAGGCCTTCAAGTCAAGGCCAAACCACCACTAAATCGACCTGAGCATACTAACAACTTGCAATTTGGGCAATCTCAACTTGTATTCCTCGGTGCCTGCGGCCATATCAATCACATTTTCCAAAACGCGAACGTTAAGTCGCAATTTGAGAGCAAATATTCGGTGGGACGGGAGTGAGTTATCACAAGTGACATGGTGATCCGGCACACCAGAGCTGCCAAGGGTTTGACAGACCTTGGAGACGGAGTATGCCATCAATATCTGCTGACAGGACTGATCCTACAGGCGTGAACCAAGTCAGAACCTAAGCAAGAACATAAATTATGTCCTGTCATCGCACTGACAAGTTTCAACCCTACGTTTCTCTCCGCGTTCTCACATTTCCAACACGCCTCACCGTCTACAAGTAATTATAATAATCTCTCGAGTAAACCCAGGAAATACTATAATTATGTTTCCTCTTACAGACAATTGCTGCTAAATGATAGCATAATATGTATCGTGAACTGCCAGCGTTTCTAGATTTGCCTACATGTGTAGAGCAGCTGTAAGTATAAGAGTCGCTTGCTGCAGGCGCTTGTGGCACAACAACACAACTCACGATACGCTCCCGCTGGAGCACGCTGTTCTGCCGGGGGACCCGATCACTCAGCAAAAATTGGTAATATCTCACTAGATTTGGGCAGTTAGGCATGCAATATGCCGGCGTTATTACGCCACGTTCGCCGCCATTGAGAGGTAACAGGGGGATGAGCATACGCGACTACGTGCCGTAATGATAGACGAGTAGGTCAGCGTGGACTAATTTTTAGAAAACTTAAAAGCAAATTGCAGCATGAATAATGCACGCTATGAGTAGTCTCGGTTGGAGTCCTGCTCTAAGAAGCCACCTTGCAGGAGTAATGATTGAGGGTAACCTGCCACGGTGAATGGACGCAAGAAAAGTGAGCGCAGATAAATGAGCAGTATTGCCCCCGGGTAATTGCTGATTTGAAGCATATAGAGTCGGATTTTATGAGATCTAGCTGACTCACTCGTGTAGCTAACCTCGTGTAATTGACAACGCCCATATGCAATCATACCATTCCACCACCTGGGGATATCATGTTGTATTAACTCATAGGATTATTCAGCCAATGTTGACGCATACATTTACATGCCCCTCGTATATGCGGTGTTGCAGTATAAACAAACCTTTATCTAATGAATTTACCTAGAAGCTGTACGCAAAGGTTATTAATAATATAAACAAACCGATCGGAGCTGTTAGTTTGAGTGGCCATACAATTATCATCCTATAATAACATCCTATTGTTCCATTAGTGAAGAATATATTCTATTATTCATTGATTATTAACCACGAGAACGCGGTCGTGGTTTCGTTAGCTCATAAAAACAAGCAATTTTATGGCGGTGGATATTTCCAGGTTCGAGTATGGCTTTGGGTCTCTTCCTCATTCTCTGAATGTGACATTAGTACAAAATGTAGTAATGTTTGGTTAGGAATTTCCGGGTTAGGTGGACGATGTCCGTTGAACTTCCTTAATTTAGCATACTAGCGAAAAACGGATTATCAATTTATTAACAAGAATTGCGCACACTTCTATATGGATAATAATGCTTTATAATAATGAACTACGCAATCTGTTCATATTATCTATGCCTATGTCGTATCTAGATGCGATTCTGACATTACCTTCATAAAAGCCCAACTGCTACTGAAAGAATAAAATATAAAAGATTAGTTTCTACTGGTACCACTTAACCAATACTTATTGCAAAGAAAGCGCTCCCTTTGAATTATTGATTCTGTTTCACTTGCTGCCAGTTTCGACTGTCCTGTCTAAAAGCACATTTTCCCTGGTAAAAGGCTTTCAGGATTGTCTTAGAAGACACACAAGGTTGAGAAATCATTGTGGA
>JAXGGS010125533.1:35393-46781 GCA_035585475.1 Armandia brevis
GACTTATCAGACCCATTTATCAGATAGAAATAATGTAGAAGACAGGAAATGAAAAGGCTGTCGTGAATGTATCCAATTTTTGCTGGCGGCCTCTCGTCGTTCAGGAATATTACTAAATGTATCCCATTATCTTCGGCATGTAAACTTGCATACGTGTATCACCCGAGGCATCTCGGCAGTAATTTCAGAACATAATTATGACCTCTACAACGAAAGCACATTTAAATGTTTCGTGTGTGGTGCAAGAATAGGTTCATTCATGACCTTAATATCCAAGCCATGGGCACATTGGTTGATAATTGTGTCATTGAGAACACAAGATAATCCACTGACCGTCAATTTATTATCACATATTTTTTAACCAAGTTACAACGTCGATGTCGTTATTTTTATTGAATATCTATGTGCGAGGGTTCATGAAATATTCAGTTCATTTTCGCGATCGAACCGCCAATGAAAGTCAAACTAGGCTGTAAATTTCTGTAAATCTGGCAGTTTCGGTTATTGATTTCACCCGAATTGTCAGGTGCAGTGCTGTAAAGTGTAAAATCACATGATTGTCGAACCGAATGAATTAGGTTTCTGCTCTTTTTTCCTGTCAGCTTAATGTGCGTGCGAGCATCATTATCTGTGAATCACGCAACACACAAAATGTCACACGCACACCAGGCACCGCTAGCTGATACATACTAGGTCATTATAATAAATGACCGTCAAAATTAATGTTATTTTGTTATTCACATACATGTACTTCGAAAATAACTCGGAGTTTAGATATGCAGAACTGATCATTTCTGAAGTCATCAGGACCTAGTTCTACCACCAAAAGCGCGCCTACGACAAAAATATTAATTTTGGTCATGCACTAGTCTATTAAAAATATATGTAGCAACTACTGGTAAATTAATAATCCAACTAAACATCAAAATTAAATCTACTGAAGAATCTAGCACATTAAACACAATATTTATTGCAGATATACATGACACAATAGAATGAACATTTGGGTTAGAAGCAACTTATATATAACATATTTGATTACACTACAATCGTGTACATATGGACTAGGCCACTGTTTCCGTCTTAATCCGTAACCATCTCGTAATTGAAATAAATGATTCAGTTTACTTGAAACAGTCCATGTATAGCTACCTTACAAACTTAACAATACACAATTCCATATTCACACATCCAACGACTGTTGCGAATATCGAATATCTGCCGACAATTGCCTTAGGCTTGGGACAATTTAGGTTGATCGAGCTTGATAGAACCACTACTACTGCTAGGCCTAGAAATTCATAGAAAATCAATAGCCATTGAAAACAAGAGGCAGGAGATAATACAGTAGAGCATCTTTTTTTTATAGTGCATCAAAGGAGATCGCGAACTTGTAACCTTGGTGATGCATGAGTGAGTGGAAGGCAAGATTTTTATGAAGGTTATAAATGGAAACGTCCCCTAGAATAGGTAAAAATCTATCTGGTATCAAGCATCATGTACCATATAATACCCGTGAAATAGTACGTAATATAGCATTCCGGGAGGTAAGAAGTCCGACAAATTCAATAGTCTACGCTGCACATATTAAAGACCCCGTCCACTGTTAAACCTTGACGACTAGCTGAATCCACAAAGATACCATTGTTAGAATACCAATGGAGCCAAACGTGATACACTGGAAAGAGCTCTCACTACCGCTGCGAATTAACGGCTTCCATTGGCACAATCATCCTGTGGCAAATTTGCACAAGATTCCCAAACTCTATCCAAAGCTCAACTATCCAAGCAATAGATGTTTTTCCAATTTCCAAAACTAAACTAATGAATAATAACGACATTCTATTTTGTACCAGGTGTTTTTTCTCCAGCTAGCTGACAATCGAAACGAGCGTCTAGTTTTTATTATCGATTCCGTTTATGGATCCATCAAAGTGCACCACTAAACTTGTTTCTGGGATTAAAAAGAAAAGATTAATTCTACAGTTGTACTCAGCTAAGCAGCATGAGTAGCACGGAATTTCAAGGCCGAGAATCTCAACGTCTCCTCAAGAGAACTATCCGCAAATCAACGCCGAATTTATAGACATCCTATTGAAGAGTATTTCTAAACAAGAATCCCAGCGAAAAAAAAGTCTACAACATTTAGCCCATGACACTACTAACTGTTTCATAATCACTACACTCAACCACTAGAAATGAAAATGATATATACATTGTACATCTATCTACTTACTACTAATCTTTCTCAAATTACTTCACTTATCCCTAAAGAGCCTAATATTCGAACATATAAATCTAATACGTAGTGTGATTTAGTTTGAAACCAATTGAGACCTTCAGAATCATAAATAATTCAAATGAAACACCTGAAACAGCTTCTGAAATCTGGGATCCTCAGGTCTAGATAAACGCTCCAAATAATCACTGAATATCATAATTAATCATTATCATCGCCTACTAAACGTCGGGACTTCACAGGCCAAGCTACTAAAGCAAGACCCGATCAATTTATATATTGAAGTTAATTATACACTGAATAATAAACACTACATCTAATCCTATACTATACTACGATATATCCACTGTAAGCCTAAGTAAATGTATTGTTAAACCCACTAAAATACTACTCCAGATCTAGCAATCACAGTGAGTAGTATAAGGCAGCTTAATGCATCTTCTATGCAGAAAATATAACGTATTATGCTAGCTATGGCCAGCTCCAGCTCTGTTAATAAAGCCGTCTCCTTTCTACAGATCACTACTACTAACGAAAAATGAAGGCGGCGACTAAAATGATACTTAATCAAATACCTACACCGTGTAAGCCGAAACCCACAACCACATAGTCAACTGGTCTTAATGCTCGTTGGCGAAGTTTTAAATATAGTTTCATAATTCGGACTAAATTGTAATCAGCAATACCTTCTCAGAATAAAATTAATTTTTTGGATGCGAAAAGTTTCAACCAGAACGAAACATAAATAAGTCAGCCGATTACGAAGCATGAAGTCCAGTTCAAATCAACAAAATTATACAATTAATATGCGTAATAGCTAGTATGATGCTACATATGTAATCAAAACATAAACAGAGCACAAACTTAATTAAATGTACAATTATGATTAGGCAGCAAATCAAGTTAGGTACACACACCAAGAGAACATAATATTTTAAAGCAGGTTAAATATGTACACAAAGTTCTAGTCTACATTATGTTTCATGAATACACAATAAAGACGAGTTTTGTGTGGTTATTTAACAACACACAAATACAATATTTTATTGGTGAATCTTAACAATAAATATATAAATGTGCCAACACTGACCGACTTGCATCATGTAATATAATAGCATCATTATAAATTACATTCAATAATTGTTGAATACACTATCATAAATTAACATGCAAAATATCGAGGAAAAAATTCACACTAGAATACACAAGAGTGACTACACGAAAGATTGCGAGCATCCCGCTGCAAATCTACAAGAGAATACCGTGTACTTGAGGATATGCTACAAACGCTACAAACAAAATAAGCAGAAATAAATAATGGTCAGTAGAAATTTTACATAACAATTGTTACTAGGACATATCGAACCTGACGACTGACAGGCAATACATCTGACTTAGGCCACCGAAGAGTAAAATCTCTTCCGAAGAATATCTCACCAACCAAAACACTGTTGATCAATATGATCCCATTTTTATATACAAATTTAATTATCCTTACTTGCACAATCGCCTTAACGTAATAAATACACTTAATAAATACACGTAGAAATTAGCTGTCGCTATCTTTGTGATTCAAGTAACAATCAAAGAGAACATACACCACCAAAAAGTTTGGCCGGATTTTAGACAATGAGGAGTTCCACTTAACAAAATATCAATTTCCATAATATATGCGGCAGAGATTTCTTAATAAGAGTGACGCACACACGTGTATGGCAAGCGCAGATTTAGGACATATTTGGACACAAAGGAATTGTATATCCTACACTCAAATAAATGTATGCAATTACAGTTGAAAAATATTATCATTACTACAAACCACACTACACCATAAATACCATTGGGAATTATCATATAACTTGTAAATAAAGTGCCACTGAAAGAGTGTACCATATCCATATCTAGAGCATCGAGCGCATATACACATATACGTATGCTTCAGAGTATACAAATAGGGAACGTGTAAATATGCAAGAATAGGCTGAGGCATATAGGAACTCCCCAATTACCACTGAGAGATACTGTCATCACAGTAAGACATACAAATAGATTCAAGCTTGAGATTGGTAACAAAAATACATAGGGTGCACCAAATCCATATCCAATCAGCATTCATCCGTCCATCATCATTTCATAATTAGAAGTATAATGCTAGGCTAGTACTTTGATGTGTTTGCCGACAATGATGGGCTTGCCCTTGTCGGCGCCCTTCATGTGCTTGGACACGTGCAGTTTACACTTGTCCATTCGGTGAAAATCAGCCTTGCAGAAGTTACAGGCGAACCGCTTGATTCCCGTGTGTATGGGCCGGTGCCGCATGATCCCCGCTTTATTCATGAAAACCTTGCCGCACTCGTGACACACGTAGCAGTTGTGCGACATCCACGTGTGGCCGAAGTAGTCGTCCAGATCTTTGAACTCGGGACCGGAGCAGTGGTCGACCTTGCAGGCGAGGTTCACACCGATAGGATGCTCCGCCTTACCGAAATACTGCTTGATCTCCTCGGGCTTCAGCAGGTCTCTCAGTCGGTCGTGTCGCCGAGACGGGGACGACTTTTTAGGCGACGGTGAAGATGTTTTCTCGCGACGTTCCTTCTGCGGGCTGATGGCGCTGACACCGGAAGCCCCGGGCCCCTTTAGCAGCATCTCGCGTATACGGCTGGTCGCCTTGCTTCCGCTGAGAGATGTTCCACCACTGGCATTGGCTGGCTTAGGCTTGAGGAGAGACACGGCTCCTTTTGAGTTTAAGGCATTGACAGGTATAAGAGCAACGGTACCCTTCTTTAAGGCAAGCTGTCCCAGATTGTTAAAAGCTGCATTGTTAGTGAGCGTGACAGAGTTTGATGAAGCACCACTTTGAGAACTGAGAATGTGTTGTAGACTGGACTTGCTGTTGGGAGATGTTTCCGGAGCAATCTGAATGGGCGAGATACTTCGAGGCACATTTGACATGGCAACATTCTGCGACATTTCTTCACAACTATTTAAATCGTAGTCACTATAGTCCATTGATTCATCATATCCCTGACTGCCGTTCCCTGATTTGTCGACACCGTTTCGACTAAGATCTACCCCTGCAGGTTCATCGAATTCTTGTATGCTTCTAACATCTATGATCCCATGTACACTACCGTCATTAGTTGATCCTGAGGCAACCCCTGACTCCTCCTGTGACAATACAGTCAAGTACAAATTAAAACGTGCACTAAAGTGTAGTCATGCGTTAGAAATTAACTTTAGAATATTATTTACCAGCTACGCTCAATTCATACAATATTTTCCAAAGTTTAAAGAACAAATTAAAATGTTAAAGCACTATTGGAAAAATGAATAGGTATCATTCAGTAAGTTTCATCAACTACAAAATGTAGTAGTAACATTACCACCCCACATACGATCACTTTCACTTGCTTTGATTACATATATGCTGTGTTTTACCTGAAAATCTAGAGACTCTGGGAGTAAGGACTGGCTAAGCGACGTATCTGAGTGACATGTAGATGCTTCCGCCTCACTCGTCGTCTCGGGAGCCTGAGGAATGACTGTGACCAACTCCTCAAAGTCATCATGGTCATCATCGCCATAACTATTCATCAATTCTCCTTCATCTATCACATGGTGAACTTTAACGGGATGACTTCTCTTGCGGCCTGAAATCGACAAGAGGTGATAATTGTCACGCATTCGGACATAACGAGCGCGATCTGCTGTTGACCCTTGGTTCTAATACAATCTAACAAATTCTACAATAATTCCCTGGTCGATTACGTAATCTAGCAGCTGGCTAAACGCATAATAAGCGAGTGAAAATTACCTTTGTGTGGACTGGGAGTTGTTTTCTGCAGTGTGGACTGGGAATTTAATGAGGTCTGAGCAGAAGGGTATGGTTCCTTTGTAATGGTAACAGGCGGGGGGACCATGTTGGGCACTGGGGGGTTCGCCCTCTGGGGGGTCGGCCCATTTTGTCTTCTCGGCGAAGGACTAAAATCATGCGAAGTTGGCACTTGATCTAGAGCTGTTTTAGAAGGCTCAGCAGGCTGATGAGATCGGTACTGATTGACTACGGGTGTCGAACTCTTTTCGGTCGCACTGTTCATACGTTTGAGGGTATTATTTATTTTTACGACCAATTCGTCCTCCTGGTCGTCAATGCTGAGGCAGAGTACGCCGACTATCTGAAGGCGACTGTTGTAGCTAACATGCTCATTGCACAATTGTAATATGGCCGTCTGCAGGGCTCGGGCGACGCTCTTTGATGGTGGTAAGGCCCCCGACGTCATATGGGAGGCCATCGTGGCCATTCTCTACTTCTAATCAGGCCAGGCTGGAACGAAATAAGATTAATTAAACATTACGTACATCAGATAATGGAACCAACGGCCGACTACCGGAATAGCAATGCCATAAAGAGAGAGACATTGATTTGATTTCTAACAGAAAAACACGCGTACTGCCAGAGTATTTCAAATACTTTTTTTAAAGCAACAATTAATTAAGCTGTAGAAAGAATAACTCACTTTAGACACTAAATAACAGATGCGATATTTCATTACTACTATCACCGAAGGCCAAGGTTGCCATGTCAGACAAGAAGCCTTGACCACATCGTGCTGTGTTAATATTAGCCGGTGAATATATTTGAAATGTACATGTATACACAAACAATGCGATCAGCATTCGACGGAAAGCTAGGGATAACAACATGGCTAGATATCGGCGTGATGCGCAGCACACACCACTGCTGATGTCATGTGAAACACATCCAGCCATGTTTCTTTGTGGTTTAAAGCTGATAATAGTCAAAGGTCGAATTCGCGGGCAGCAAATAGGGATGTTATCGCATACGCTAACGCTATGCATGCTATGTCGACGAGGGTTGTTCATAAAAAGTGTAGGATTCTAATTACTAGAGTGCTAAACAAAGGCCATAGTGAATGATATTCTGTCATATATCCACTGATAACTAACGAGAGGTAACATTATATATGAACGTGTGCAGCAATATTGAGCATAATTTGATCGGTGTCGCATTACATTATCAGTGCCAAGCTGTTCAAAATTCTTCTTCCACGCTAAATTTACTAAAACACTATTTTTGAATAAAATGAAGCATTGATAATTCAGGCCATGGTGTTATATGGGAATAGGATATATATACACATACATTGTATGTAAATGAATCAGAATGTTTTTGAATATTCCTAATAATTAGGCAATAGCATTTTTATATCTGAAAATAGAATTGAATTAACCGTGAATTTGATTTTATGTATATTATCCGACGAGAATTCCTCTCGTGTTGAGGATAGATTAATGTCAGATTATTCCAACAAGGCTAAACAACAAATGTATAATACAGGTTATTCGATTGGATGGATTCAAGGTAAAACTTCCCCGTTGAAAATAAATTCATCACAATAGTTTCCTGGATGACAAATTTTCTATTTAGAGGAAACTACCATGTATATATATGCGTGTATACTATAATTCGACAAACACCACACACATATTGCAATCGATGCGTCTACACAAAACTATGTGAATAACGCGAAACGCATTTCCAGGATATCCCGAAAATCTGCCACCTTGAATTTGAAAGGAGTGACATTCACAGTAAAACAATGCCGCGATGACATTGTCATCACCCCGTATAACTGCGGGCCTAGTTGATGAATGAGGTGTCAACTTCCCAGCGAGGCCTCCGGCCAATTTATCTTCCCACTATATGGTAATCAAACTCTCCCATATGATGCTCATTACAAAGCATAACCATATACTAAGACGTGCAGATGCGTTACAAACCGTTTTAAATTACCCCTAGTGTGTAATATAGCCGAACAAGTGCCGATATTCAACAGGTTTCAGCGTAGCGAGTCGAGCTTCCCAGTCGCATCTTTTCTAGGGCATACGGAAGAGGCGTGCCTCGCACAGTGACGCGAGTCCAAGCCCATGTTTTCAAGTGACAGTTCAGCAAATAGTATGTATTCGCTGACCAGGAATGTGCCCCCGAAGAAATGGCCAAAATGGGCGATATTATATGAAATACTATCCAATAAATACACCGTTCTGGTCTATAAACATTTGTACTCACCGTGATGGCATTTAATCCAATGGTTGTGGCCAGTAAAATTAGGTAAAAGGGTGATTTTGGAGCTTGTGCCACGACCTTTATTCTCCAGGGTGCGTACTTCCGCCTATGCCCCCTGCCGGCGAGACTAGCGCCACTAGTGTCAGCCCCGAGTCAGTTACCACACAAGTAGTGAGCGACATGGGCGTACTGCTGCTAAACCTTAGTGCACAAAGCCCTCGGTTTAAGGAGGTATTATGACGAAATACGGCGTTCTCACGATTGGGTGAAAACATCAAGACAGCTTTCGATCATATGCTGACACTGGTCGCCTGCACACTCGTATGATGGAGCTGTCATTTTATGAGAAATGCCCGTGACAAACTAGCGACAGTAATGATGTAACCTCCCGGGTGTTTAGGTACTACTATGTATTTGTTTGTTGCAACAGGGAGTCACCTTATGGGCTTTGTGTATTCTCTCCCTTGCTTGAATGTCAGGGATGTCAAAATGACAGGCCCTAACATGTGTCAACCACCCAGCTACTGAATAATTCATTAATTTCATCTAATATTACAAGTACCCCTCATTATGGCGCGTTGCCCTCCAGATCAG
Source organism: Armandia brevis (assembly GCA_035585475.1). Taxonomy (NCBI): domain Eukaryota; kingdom Metazoa; phylum Annelida; class Polychaeta; family Opheliidae; genus Armandia; species Armandia brevis. Next base: position 44,315 of record JAXGGS010125533.1, read on the forward strand.
ATAGGAACACTTGAACACAGTGGGCACACTAGCATAAAAGGACAATTTCGACGATTCTATTTTTTTTCCGCTTTAGTGGAATAATCTTTGCCCACATTATCGGATCTGTTATTGAACGTAAAATGAAATTTGGTACACAAAGCCTTAAGTAAACTTTGAAGTCAAAGTTGCGAAACATAATGGAATGAAATAGTATCACCATATAGTTTTGATAATTTAATGTACATGTATAATTACATTATAATTTGTTAAATACATAAATAAATGCACTACATCTAGAGTCAGATAAGTCTCTTTGAAGGAGAGAAGCCATCGACAATTACTGGGATATTACTTTATATACAAGTTGAAATGTCGATAGAAATTGATTAATGATGCATATATATATATATATGCAAGTTACCGCATTAACAAAAATACGATATACTAATGTACGGCAATTTTTTAGACTGCGCATATAAAAATAAATATACAATGTACGTACATGTCTAATGTATCGTAGTGATAAGGACGGGCTAGCGACCAATGACAAGTTGAAGAGATCAGCTGATACTAGCTGTATTACGCAGACAATAAAGATTTCAACTTCTCCATCGATTACCACATTGCATTTCTACAATTAATATGTACAAACTGGTGATCCATTAATATATGCATCAGTGATACACTTCAATATTACATGAAGCAAAAAAAGATCTCCAAAAAGTGAAAATCTTTAACATGTCACCTTTGACAACGGTCACCAATCTTGCATTTATTATTATATGGAGAGGTATACATGTATTAGTATGAATATGATAGAAATCAGATATTGAAATGTATATAAGATAGGTATCACAACTTCATACGTTATAATATGAATTCCCAATTCATATACAATTGGACATTCTTTTTACATGTTTTATATGTGCACCTAAATTGTTTAAGTTCAGTTAAATATGGCTGTGAATTTAATAGTCAGCACCATCTTCTTCCGGGCCTGGTAGCCCTACTTCCAACTCCCTCTGCTTCTGCATTAAGCCCTGAAACAAATACATCAATATCACATAAATAACTTATTTTAACAATGCTTAATTGAAAGTACGTGTACATGACTTAATAAATGTACAACTTACCCTTCTAAGACTAGATAGTTGTTGTAATATCTTCCCCTGTCTGGTAGTAGGGTTATCAGTGACAACACTTGGGTTTATCAAGGGATCTTTATTCTCCTCCTGCGAAAGAGGAGGGCAAATATCGAAATTAGGGTAAATGTCTGTGTTTAGAAGAGGAAGTAACGAAGCAAACAATCGTGCAAAATAAGACGAGATTTAATAGTTTACCTTGTAATCTGGGTTGACCCATCGATCGGGATGGTGATTCGCCGGAGCGGGAGCTGGAGACACCATGTCTTTGAGTCTACGATCTTTATAGTGCTGCATCGCATTCCCAAACTCTGCGGGGTGTTGTTCGTGGACGTACGCTTTTCTAGCTTTGCCTACCGCAGTGGGCTCTCTGGAGATCGGTAATGGTGATTCGGCGTGGGCTGGGTCTAACACGTCATTAGTGCGTAAAAATGGCACGAATTCTCCATCCCCGACTGGAGCTTTCAGGGGATTATTATCACCGTATTTGGGTCTATGGCTGCGCTGTGATTCATCCCCTCCCGGGTAATTGTAATTGTAGTGGTCGTAGTCAGCTTGTGTTTTGTGCTTGATGGCTGGAATTGGAGGGGAAGACGAACGCTGTGTGATCGCTTGGTGCGGAGAGTCGCTTCTAAGTTTAAGTCCTGGTACACCAGGTGATTTGCTCGCGCGACTTGCTCCAGGCGATGGTTGAGCTCGCGAGACTCGCTGTCCGTACTGACGATGCGTATCTGCACGGGATCTGTGCGTGCTCATGGGTGAGTCAGGTGGCAGAGCCTGGGGTTCGTCACCAGGAGACCTAGACTGGTTTCTTCTACTCGCAGATGGACTCTGTGATCTTCCTCTCTCTGCACTCGACCCTCTCGACTTTGAGCGGTTGTGGCTGGAAATAGTTTGCGTGGTGGGTATTCGCGGAGAGTTGTCAGCGGCTAGTTGCAATAACTCTAACTGTCTTTGTTTTCTAGCAGCGTCAATTCTGATTTTCCTTTGCTCATAGTAAGGATCACGCTCGGAATTTGTCATAGCTTTTTTCTTTTTGGGCGCTCCCCATTTCGGTCGTTCGGCAATCTTTACAGTTCCCTTTTGTTTTTTCGGCCCTTTTTGTTCGAGCTCCCAGTGAGCTTTTCTCTCTTTAGACGGGTCTCTAGGAGGTGGAGGAGCAGCAGCTCTATCACGAGATTGGGATCGCTCTCTCGTGGATCTGTCTTTTGGAGGTTGGGGTTTTCTTGTAGCTCTTGGTTCTTTCGGAGCGCTCTTTACTCTTACTTTCTTGGGCTCTTTGACTGGACCTGTATACTCAATATTTGTGGTATTTTCTCGGTCAAATGCACTTGGATCTGAAA
>JAXGGS010125534.1:0-19149 GCA_035585475.1 Armandia brevis
TCCCTATCCTCGAAATCTTCATAATTTTCGAAATACCGTGTGAAGTCGATTCCCACCTTGACTAAACATTCCACAATCCTTCTCATGTCCTTCAAACTAGGATCTAGATTTTCCATGAAGACCACCCGATGGAAAATATCCTCCAACATGCTGCGGTTGGGCCAGGGTTTTCTAGGATACTTGTCGAAGAACATTGATCCCGTCCACTCGTCTTTCTCGATGATTTGCACCAGCATGCTGACATCGCCCTGTATGGCGTACTCTAGTGGCTTCTTCCTGGTTTTGTCGGTCACGTGAAAGAGCCTCGCAATCCCCGGCATCTCCATCAGCGTGGCGAAACATCGCGTCGCCTTGTGCTGACACACGAGATGCAGAACCGTTTGTCCTCCGTATAGCTCTCGCTGTTCCTCGATCAGCTCTCGCGGTTCCTCGGTCAGCTCTCGCGGTTCCTTGGTCCGCTCTCGCCGTTCCTCGATCAGCTCTCGCGGTTCCTCGGTCAGCTCTCGCGGTTCCTCGGTCCGCTCTCGCCGTTCCTCGGTCAGCTCTCGCGGTTCCTCGGTCAGTTCTCGTGGTTCCTCGGTCCGCTCTTGCCGTTCCTCGGTCAGCTCTCGCGGTTCCACGGTCAGCTCTCGCGGTTCCTCGGTCAGCTCTCGCGAATCAGAGCTGACGTCCAGGAGCTCGTATTCGCGCATCGCATCGGGATCGTCGGCGGCTATCGCCAGGTGAATGGGATGCTGCTCCTTAACGCTCTGCCAGCAGTGTTTGTTTGTATCGTCGTCGATGCCATTCGCGCTGCGCTCATCCAAACGATTCAGCACCATAAGAGAGTACTCCCGATGCGCGAAAAACGATTTTAAAGATGCTGTGGCCATGATCTTGAACGGAAACTTGAGATTCTATGCTTCGTGGAGGATTGTTGGGCTGAAGTTACTGGGTAAACATATTATATCGTGGTGAATGCTATCCTCTTTGCTAATATGCACCACCACACGAGGGTACAGTAACAGTTAATTCAGCTCATGAACCTCCAACATAATTATAAACAATATAACTGCCTTAAATACGATCATTGAATCCTTGAATCCATGAGTCACAGAGACCTACATGTAGAAGATTACGAGTGTTGTAAGCTCCATTCATGGCACACCAGTGATCTGTCGGTTTGTGATTTTGAACAAACGTTAAACAGTTCCTGTATAGACCTGTGTATTCCTGGGGTGATAGGAAACAGAACAAGACACATAGCTACACATGGTATTTCTCACATTTACTGTCCTCTCTATATACGTGATATGCCAATTATGATACACGGATTAACGGTACACACCAAGAATACGGTCTATCGGTGCACACAGGCTAGCTTAGACTTGTGATGTAAACAATATTCTAGGTCAGGTCACATGAAAATCAATAGGTCAAACTCGTATATCGATTACAGTCCAAAGCAGTGATCATTCGTAAGTAGTACAGCGAAAGCCGTCAGAGACGTTACTTTAAATACCAAGTGCAGATACATATGTACGTCATGCAATATTAATATATATCTGTCTGATCCTAATATATTAGTAGAGCGGAGGTAAACGGCAGGTGACGAGGCACAAGCCTTTAAAAACGGATTATTTATAGAATTAGCATACATTGCTGTGGAAAACATTTGCCCGCTTTATAGCGAACAATGGGGACACCTAATCGGGGACACGAAAGTCCGTTATACCGAATTCCTCCTGATGTTGAACTGCATTGTATCAATATATTGTATATATTGGTATATAAAAAGGCCTCCTTCTAAAATCTTCCATCAAATATGTAAAAAAAAGTGTGAAATTATAGCTGTTTTGATTTACACAAGACAGTGAAGAATCATACACTTGAATGCATTTGTCAGTGTCGGGAATAAACCTTTTTATCGACTTTCTCTTTAATTCTTTCAATATTATAAAAGTCCGGTTTCAAGCATTAAATTCAACTGCTTATCGTTCTTAATGCCCGATCATAATCTGACCTTAGTTATGCAAAGGCATCAACCTTTATCTATACCACAAGTTATTTTGAGTTTAATCCAGATACAGCTCTTATCCATGCCATATGCTGATGAGTTTTGTTGTCACTTAGTTACAACGATCAAAGGTAAAGCTCCAAAAAAAATATAATGACCCTATGTAATGTTAGTATTGCAAATACAAGAAAACGCATTGGTAAACTCAAACCTTTTTTAGCGTACAAATTGCAATCTGCAAGCCATCAGTGAAGCTTTAGATTCGCCGTTACTTTATTTGAAGAGTAAAATATGACTGTCCCAGGTCATATGATTAGCACACAATGACTTGATCATGACTGCCTTGTGTTAAAATATATACCTTAGGCCCCATAAAATTAATAAGTTGTTTCTCAGGCTTTTATTTGCCTGAGACGAAGAGTGCGGGCGGCAGGTCAAGTTTTTTTGATTTTGATTATATTTGGCTAAGGAGGGGGCGGCAGATTATTTTTTTTTTTCTGCGAAAAAGGGGGCAGCAGGTTTGTTTGTTTTTTTTCGCCAGGAATTTAGGGGGGCGGTGGGCCCGCGAATAAGTAGGGGCGGCAGGTGCCTTTTTTTTGTTTTAAACATTTGGCCCATTTTAAGGGGCTTTAGGCACATTTAGGGGGAATTCCTTGAGTTGGTTTGGGGGATATTTCTTTTTTTTTCTTCCTTGTCAATTAGGGGCGGCAGGGTTTTTTTTAAAAAAAATTGTGTGAAATTAGGGTCGGCAGGTTTAAAAAAAACCGGGGGGTCCCAGGCCCATGCGGGCGGGGCCTGAGAAACAACTTATTAATTTCATATGGCCTTACAATAATAATGAAACAACGATAGTTTCAACATTACTTATTCAACTTATTCATCGACTTTTATTCGTCGATATTAGAATATTAAATATATATACTTCTGCAGCGAAACATGTATCTGAGGTTTAAAACGCTGTATTTATTAGTATTAAGTAAACGTAATCGTATGTGTCAAATAATGTAACCATTCTGAGATAGTCCGGATTTAGTGTATTCGTAGAATCCATGGTAGGGGTTTTCACATCACAACCGGGATCGATATTCTCGATCCTCCCGTCCATTCACAACTTCCTCCTCCTTCTTCTTCTTGTGTTCTCCCCCTTCTTGGCCTTCCCAATTTCACAAATTCCCTCCAATGTTGTTCCTGTGCCGCAGTCAGTGACTGCATCCCATTTTGCATCTAATGTGAGTTGTTTGAAATCGATAAAGACGCATCAATCGGTAGGCGGTGTAGCAGAATCTACCCAATTATTGCTCAGTCCCTGTTTGAAATATGAAAACCAATCAAATGAAACGAATCTTGCCATTCATCACCATCATTATGTCCCCTCAGATAATTATATAACTTAGGTATAGGCTGATAATGATGATGATATTTGCTGTATCCCATGAAATCTGACAAGAACAGCGCATGACGTGAAACCATCGCACAGCAGAAGTGTCACCCATGCCGAGAGCAGGCAAGAAGTGAACAGCTCAGTCAAAATCGCGAGTTCAATTCCGAGCACTAACCAGTCATCGGAAGATCATGTCCCGCGTTGATAACTTGACCATTAATAAGAATCCGAATGATCCAAATCTACACAAACAGAAACACACAGCCATGTTGCTGAGTGAGTACTTATCGATTTATTGATGCACATGCGGGACACATTTTATTCAATCTATTTGGCATTAGCGTGAAAATATGGGATATCTTGATGGTAATAGTATTTTTCTCTTTTTAGATGCTAGGTGAATAGTCGCAATACACTGATATCGAGTGTGCTTTAGTAGCTGACAGCTGACCTTCTTGTAACGTAACCTTCAGTGAGCCCGTGTGTTTTCAAGATGGATGAGAATGGTCGATTAAAGACATTGCTGCTGACTAAATTATTCATTGTTGGCATTCTGATTATGGCAATGACAGCGCTCATTGCAAGGGATGCTGGATACAATCACCTACCTCTGTACAGTGTGGATTCTTCATATTATAAAACCGATGTTACTATAGGGAACTTAAGCAAGGACCTCATATTACTGGACACTGACGGAATTCTGATGCATTGCGTTCTGGTGCTCAACGTAGTTCTAAACGAGAAAAATGTATTCTCAACATTGAAAGAAAATTGACTTTAGTCGACCCGCTTCTATCAAATTTACAAGTGATCAAGGAGAAAGGAAACATCATTCCGAGCGTCAGCAACATCCAGGGAATAAAAGTAGCTGCTTTAGTCAGCAAACTCCGGCTTGATTATTCCGACATAGTTCCTGACAACGCTGAGTCAGAATTACTGGTGACTGAATACTATAACTGGGTAGCATTAGAGCCGCTATATACATGGATAAACACACCTAAAGCTTTAGGACATGGGTACAGCGAGGCATATAAAATATGTACTACTAACACCAGCTCCCTGCAACATACAGATAAATCTGTGTTTCCGAGAAGCAAAGATTTGTTATTCTACCTGCTGATATGAGAGGATTCTGTCATTAGCTCAGTGGGAAATGTGGCCTGGCAAGGTATGAGATTGGTACCTGACGCTTGTAACGCAGATTACACGAATTATCTGGAAATAACTGGACTTCTACCTGTCCAAATGGAAGTATTTGTCATATCACGATTCTGGGGAACTGGATATTTTCATCGTCTCATTGAAGTATTACCAAGAATTGCTCCTTTTGTCACTTTCCTACAACAAAATCCAGCTATCAAAATCCACGCGCCTAGTAAAGACAAGACAATTTAAACATTCATGACGTATCTTGGATTAGATCCTGACAGAATAGTGACTGGGGATATTCGATCTCATGTTGTTTATTTACCTGAAGGATCTCCATGTGGGAACGCCGGCTTTCCGGAGACACAAATTCTCTCACATTACTGATAGATTACACAACAAATCATTTAAACCCAGGCAGGAGAAACAAAGTTATCCTGATAAAAAGGAGCAAAGGAAGACGTCTGACTTATCATGATCAGATTAGGAAAATGCTGAAGTGATCAACTGAAGACAACGGATTAGTTTTTGTAGAGTTGAGAGATGATCCTGTTTTATCTGTAGAAGAAGGAGCTCGATTATTCCACGAGGCTGTGCTAGTGGTTGCTCCCCACGGTGCAGGGGAAGCTAATGTAATTTTCTCCCGACCAGGAACCTATCTGATAGAGCTGATAGAAGTTTTATGTGCTAAGCCACATGTAAAGATGTGTTACCAGGCGCTGGCCTATCGTTTGGCTGTGTGATATCACGTGCTCCCCGCTGACAATGGTTGTCTAGATCATTTAGATCTATCGCCAAACAAATTACAACCTTTGGCCAGTAATTCATTACTTCTCCTCCTCCACTAAGTGACAAGAAATAGTATAATTCAAATTGATTCAGTCAATTAATACTGACGTTATTGGTCTGTTATCGATCAAAGAATGGCCAAGCTGTTAAATTGTGCTTGGCAATATGATCGAGTTAACTTCTGGGTGTACAACATCATCTCCCTATATGATTTTGAACCGGCATGTGTTATATATATTTGGTATCAAACTAGCCTCTTATTACCTATGACAATATAACATGGATTTTTTAAAACACATATTTGCCTTTTATTAAGTGCCCGTTATTTTCAGTGTTTATGAAAGCTGGTCATTGATCATGTCATAATTGATATATGCATATGACACATGCGCTGGCATAATTAGTAACTGCCTGTTGATTCATACTCATTCACATTGTTGTGATCTGTACAAACTGTCAATGGGTGTGCTGTGTAAAATTCGCTTGTAATATGCTCCATACATGTACCTACTTGTTTATTATTGCAATGCTGTAGGAGAAGCTTTGTCTAAAACCTTTCATGATATGTTGTAAAAAATATTATAAAACATAGATATCTGATAGAAATCGTTATGTCCCATTAGAACGAATTGACCATAGTTAGAAAAACATTTAATTTTTTTATTTTTAGCTTTTTGGATTTTATATGACATCTTAAGAGGGTCATTTCTTAAATTCTGAACCATTCGAATAAAGTTGCTCATCTACATCGGGAAAACAAATATTTTCCAGATATTTTACTCATCAAGATGAGAAGTATAATGGTTATCATAGGCTTAATACTTTTCATGAGCACTTTTATACATATGAACAGCCAATGGAATTCAGAAATTGATGATTTAACTGAAAATAATATAATTGTTACTTTTGAACAGATCTGCAACGCACCTTCAATTTTGTCACACATATTCTTGCTAATTATGAACCTTTATATTCCGGACCACTTGTGTTACACATGGGATCCTGGCAATGAAATTATAAATGTGTTTGACATCAGGCAATATATGTGTGGAAATGTTTTATTCAATGACACAATGTTCCCTATCCAAGGAGAGTCTATAACATGGAATATACTTCATGGTAAACATTATAGCATGAATATCACAATTGTCAGGGTCAATCTGGCAGTAAATCATCGATCATGTAACCAGGAATCAATCCAAATAAGCTCAATGATTCAGAAACGGTTTTGTGGACATTTAAAAGAAATTATGATTATAGGAAGTGGAAACAATTACTCAACTAATGTCAGCTATATTAAACACCATGCTGCTACTCACACCGGTGCTTTTTATATCACATACCAGGTAGCAAAACATAGAGTAGAATACAAATCATTTGTTTTAGACTATGCTTATACCAGACATCGCTGGTTTAATGACGCTGAATTTTATATTGGTAAACCTATGCATATAACAATAAGTGGAGAAATTTCTGATGAGGTTTACACAGAAATAGATCCAGGACTTCAATGTGGCAATGGTAAAATTCGCTTCGGCATTTTCACCAGTCCTCTAAAAGGCAATGTTTGGAAGGAATATGATCTCAACTGTGAACAAGTGCACATTAGAACAGAATCATTTATCATGAAGATAATTGTGCAAGCAAGCTCACATAAAGTTCAATTTATTGTTCATTATCAAAGGATGCTCAGAAATTTTAACAACATTAAGAATATGAAATATACAGATGTTGATGAAGACAATTTATTAACTCTAGACAATAACAGTTGCCCCTTGCAGTTCCGTGATTCATTAGCTTTATGTTTCCTTAGACTCACAGTTCCAGAAGGATTTAACCTGAATTTACAGTTTACAAATTTAAATAATCCGGGTTTTTACAATCAATATTGTTTGGAAAGTAGTTTCGTTATTCTGCAACCACAGAAGTTTAAGATATGGGAAGATGTTACAGACCCGGTAGCGATATCTGGATATCTTAAAGTGGTGAACTATTTGTATCAAACTATACTGTTTTGCCATGCAAAGGCTGAGAAGGAATTTTCACCATTCATGGGCAAACTTACCACACAGTTCTCTACGATCATTATAGGGTATTATGCCTTTGTTAGCAATGCTCAGGAGTTTAAAAAAATTAAGGAGGAATTCAGCATTAATTTAACAACACAGATTGATTTGTGCATGGGCATCTGGTTGAATTCTAGGGATATGCGTAGCTTTCATATACACATGTTTCAACCATCTAATTTTACCAGAATTGTAATCGACAAACAAAATGCGGTATTTTGGCAGGTGCTAGATGGCACATATAGTCTGAAAACACATTCACGGAGGTTACAAAATCCATCTGTTGCTGACAAAGTTAAAATCAGAGTAACATCCGATGCAACATGTTTGCAAGTCTATTTTCTGACCAATTATGATGCATCAGCCTATGATACATTAGAAGTGATGCCAAACAAAAGGGTTGGGAAAGCTGCACGAGGAACACACACCTTGTCTAGATATATTTCATATGATGCATATACAGAGCATGAAATAAGCTCAACATGTAGGTCAAGTACTCCCACATTTGTGAAAGACAACAAACACTTACAGATAAAAAACATCCGTCCCCAATGCTACCACTATAGTGTAAGAATAATAAACCCAATCTGTTCCTCCAAATATCAACATTCAGGTACAAATATAATGCATTGTAAATTAAAAAGTTAATCAAACAGTTTGGTTCATTATCTAATGAGCCTTCATATATAATATTGCATATGCTTATGTCAATGGTTCCAGTTCAAGTGACCACTTCTGATGAAGACGCAATGATTCTAGGATTAGCATCAAAATATATTAAAGTGAATTTTAGGAATTCAGTATTCTGGCTGAGGCCTCCGCGTAGATCTGAAACAAGATTTGGTAATCACAGAAGAACCGCCGCATGTGTAGAAGGAATGGTTGAATTACAACCAAGAAGGCCATCATTCATATCCTGGTTAGGCACCATTGATAATCATTCATGCGATACAGTTGGTTTAAATTCTGTCACAAAGCTTTCTATCACAGGGAGATGTTCAAATGTATTTCAAAATTATATAGTAATTTCCTGTGGTAATTTATAATGTAACACCTTCTTAAGAGAAAAAATAGTGATAATCATTCCTTGCAGCACTACATTATTAGTTATTTGTACCATATGATACAATTATGATTGCAGGGGTGACATTTCTAGAATATCAAATGACCAGCGAGTCCTCAAGATGACAGCTACTGCGACAAGCAGCTCATCTGACAATCTTAAAATTCTAATCATTTTGGATACAAATCTGGATCTAACAGACTATTATTTGTATGAATATTGTAATTTCTTAAAACCGATTCAGCCCTGCCTCAATCAAGTTGAACTGGAAAAAGTGGGTAAAATCTGATAATTGCAATGACAGTTGAAACATGCATGACATCTGTTATTATGCATGAATATAAACAATGTGTAAAATTTACAAGGAAAGGGTACAAATCACCTTTATTTGTATATTCTACATACATTACATCATTATCCAAACTTTATTTTGCAGGTGAATTGGAACGCCCCTTTAAAAGAACAAGTTATGGTGACAGGCCATTTACCATCAATTACACTTTATTTCTTCACTGTGACATATGAAAGAGATGTGCAAATTCAGATTGTTTCACAAGATGTGCAGAGATCACCCCATCTAAAGATCAACTGGGACCTTTATAACACATACAGTGATATCAAAGCGATACCAAATGGGATTCAGCCAGGAAGCATTGCTCCAGACATTACTGTTAGTCAAACAATCCATCAAATTTATATCTACTGGATTCGTCAGCGGCTGAGTCACAACAAAGCTGCTAAATTATGTTCATCCATTGGTTCTGTTTTACCCAGTGTTCACAGGTTTGTTATGATATGCAAGCTATCTGTAAGGCCCCATAAAACCAGATAGTAAAGCGCTACCAATAGCTCCATGCTGGATCGCCTATTTATGGATTACACATGAACACCTAGCATCACTAAAAAGTACTTAGGTATGGTGCAACCACTAGATGGTTTAAACTCATGATTCTTTTAAGCTTGTAATGCAGAAATCCGTTATTTCTAATGCACACAAGTTAGCAAGGCTTCAAAATTTCTACGAGGCACCACAACCCAAACATTTTTATTTTGCCTGAAAACAAATAAATATTTGGTAAGCAACAGAAATGTAGATCATTATGGAAAGATATGGACAATAACTTTGTGTTCCATTCCAATAGTTGCAAAAATGATGCTTAAATTCCCCAACAATAGGCATTTCTTGATCTGGAAATGGACGAGGCTAAATGAGTGACTCCTTAAGCTGAGCGATCCAGCAATTATTAAATTGTTACTCAGGCTTTTCTTTTGCTGAGAGAAGGAGTGCGGGCGGCAGGTCAATTTTTTATTCCTTTTTGGCCAAGGAGGGGGAGGCAGGCTTCTTTTTTATTTTCTGTGAAAATGGGGGTGGCAGGTTTTTTTGTTTTATTTCTATGAAGAGTTTTGGGGGCGGCGGTCCCGCGAATTTGTAGGGGCGGCAGGCGCCTTTTTCTTATTTTTTTGAAAAAAATTGCCAATTTAAGGGGTTTTAGAGCAGATTTGGGGGGTATTACTTTTGTAAGAGTCGGTTTTGGGGGATAATTTTTATTTATTTCTAGATTTTATTAATTTCTGTCTTCCCTGTGATGTAGGGGCGGCATATATTTTTTCTGTGAAATTAGGGGCGGCTGACACCCAATAAAAAGAGGGGACGGGGGGGTCTCAGGCCCATGCGGGCGGGGCCTGAGGAACAACTTATTAATTTTTATTTATATGGCGTAAAAGTTGCATAAACCTTGCTAAGCTTTCTGTGTAGTTCGCATTTCATTTTGTTCAAAAACATGTTCATCTCAAAAAAATTAACACTGGTAGAAATTACGTGAGAACTGCGATAAAAAACATTAATATAGACTGTGTCTTTACTGAAACAGGATTCAACACCCATGTTGCATCATAGATATGCATCATTATTAGTACAATGTAATGACAATGATATGTGACTGCCTATCTCGTAATTTGTCATAAAAAAAACCGCCGCCCCTACACCACAGGGAAGTAAAAAAAGGGAAATCCAGAACAAAAGCAATACCCCCCAAATATGCTCTAAAACCCCTAAAATTAACCAGGGTCTACAGAAGTACCGGTGTTACAGGGAGCGGGAGGTTTAAGCTGGGAGTGCAAGTTTAGGCAGGGTTATGGGGAGCTGGAGGTGTAAGCGGTGGTCACCAGGGTTACACGGTAAATGAGATGTATGCGGGGAGTTCAAGGGTTCGCAGGGTAACCGGGAGAAATAGTCATATAAGGGTGGTGCTAGTGTTAGCATGGTCAACTTTAGAAGGATGTCTAAGTGAGGAGTGCAAGAATAAGCAGTGTAACCCGGAGATGACTGTATATATTGAGTGGGGCTAGGGTTGGCAGGATTACCCTTATCACAAGTTTAAAGTTTTAAAGATACTTTATAATAATAAGATCTATATTTGTTTATGATAATCCGATGGTTGCATTCCATATGGAAAACAAGGAAAGCATGGCCTTTTTAATCATAAATTTAGGATGAAATAGCTAGCTATAATCTCGTTTGAATTTTCAGATCTCCCAAGCCTATCATTGAAAGCATAAATGTTTTCTTCTAGCGAATATGATTCTGAATTACTGATGAGGGTTGCTTTAGGAGATGGATTTCTTGATGAGGCTTTCTTGACCCCGTGCCGAGTAAATGTGGCACTCTGCAGATATTATATAGGGCTACACAAAAATAACAAGGTGAATTATCTTGTCAATGAAATCATGTCCTAAACATAATTTAACATAAACATATGTAGTTGTTTGAGTTTACATAGTTGTTAATATGTTGTCTAATACAAATGCACACAATATTACTGGGATGGTTAGGCCAAATAAATTAATTAATAAGTTGTTTCTCTGGCCCCACCCGCATGGGCCCCCCGCCCCCTCTTTTTATTAGGTGTTTCACAAAAAAACAAAAAAATATTCCGCCCCTAATTTCACAGACAAAAAAAAAAACTGCCGCCCCTACATAGCAGTGCAGAAAAAGAAATCGAAAAATAAAAAAGAAATATCCCCTAAACTGACTCTCACACAAGAAATACCTCACAAATGTGGCTTAACCCCTTTAAATTGGCCGAATATTTCAAAACCAAAATAAGGCACATGTCGACCCTTCTGATTCGCGGGCACGCCGCCTCCTCCTAAATTCTTCGTGAAAAAGAAAAGAAAAAGTCTGCGCCCCCTCTTTGGCCAAAAAAGGAAGAAGAAAAAAACTTGACCTGCGCCCCGCACTCCTTCTCTCAGCAAAAAAAAAGCCTGAGAAACAACTTAATAATTTTATGGGGCCTTACCTAATCATATGTTTTAATACTTTGTTATAGAAATGGGACAATGGTAAGTCAGTTGGCTTCCAAGGATGGGAAAAAAGATATAAAATATGGTATAATGCTGAGTCATTTCACCCAGTAGTGAATGCCTGTGCAATTTCTCTCAACTCAATGACTGGTTTTCAAGCTTCCTGGCAACAATTTGATTGTGCTAGAGAAACATTTATACCAGTCTTAATATGTGAGGTAAATAGAGGGTGCATATGCTATATTCTACCATTGAAAAGATGCAAATATCACTGAGTTACCATTGCAAATTCACAATTTCCTGTTCAATATTTCCCGTTTAGAATAAACTTAACGAATTAACTCCTGTCGGTAGGAGACAAGACTTAGAAATCTTTCATATTGAAGAAATCAGGGATATATCAACCATGAGAAGCAGCAAACATCCTCGATCTGTCCACAAGTAACAGCATGATAGGTTTTCTTAAAGAATATGTGCATTATATATTTGGTACCCATTACTCAATTCAAAATCAAATTTAGCATTGATATTTCAGGTGGACTATTCAGTCACTGAAATGCCATCCACAGAAACACATAAACTCTCATCCATTTTGTGTGATGCATAGCAGTTTCATTATGAGTGTGGCTAAATTACATATAAAAAACGCTGGCCCTGATAGTGAGAGTGTTTTAAAAGTGAACAACTTTTTCAGCATGGGCTATTTAGTCAAATGTCCCTCTGGTTACTACAATATATCGCAGGAATGCCTTACCATTGCTGCTCTCCAGCATTCAGTCTTATTGTCAGATGAATGTTTTACTACAGAGATGTGTGACTTTAAGTTGGTATGGGCATGTGATGCGGAGAATTTCATTGCCTCACTACTTCTCTGTGATGGTAGAGCTGACTGTTCTGACGGAATTGACGAGACATGGTGCCCAAATGATGATCATGTCACATCATCAAAATATGCTTCATTAAATTCACCGGCTCTACCTAACAAAAAGTGTGATACTTTTGGAGTTTGTGTCCTTGATCATGTTGGCAACATGCTCATGTAGGTGCTTGGTTTGAGACATTGAAGATGTCAAATTATTTACACCATTCTTTTTGTCAAAATCATAAATCCACTTTTTCAGGTTTTGTGCAAGTGGAGATCATCTAAAAAATTGCCGACATTTTGTTTGTCCAAGCCATCTATACAAATGTCCTAATTACTACTGCGTCCCAGCCCATAAACTGTGTAATGGTGATATAGATTGTCCAGGAGGAGAAGATGAGCTGCACTGTGACACAGGACATGAGTGTAGAGGAATGTTGAGGTGTCAGTCTGGTCTCTGTGTGTCACTGCACTACATCTGTGATGGTGTCCATCAATGTCCTGATTCATCTGATGAGATCATGTGTAATAGTCCTAAATGTCCTTCATTTTGCATCTGCTTAGCGTTCAATATTTATTGTGATGGAAACCTGCATATGACTTCAAATTTGTCGGAACTATCAGGAACAAATGAATGGAAAATAGTCAACTGGCACCATATATTATACTCACTATCCATGGACTTTTGGCCTGAACTGTTGATTCTAAATATTTCGATGAATCATGTGGGTGTTCTGCCTTCTAAACAATTTCAGAAATGCTCTTACCTACGTGTACTTGACCTTTCTCATAACTTAATCAAAAAGTTACAAACTGACATATTCAAAGGTTTATATAAGTTACAGATACTGATTTTGTCACATAATGAAATTTCATTCATTGAATCTGAAATATTTTCAGATTTGCTTATACTCAACAGAATTAAAGTTGATAATTTATATTTAACCTGCATTAATCTAACAAACCTTATTCAACTTTTAAGTCTTTCTCTCAGGGACAACACAAATTTGGAACAACTTGATGTGGTTCTTAATAGGGTAGCGCATCTTCAACTGATTGATTTAAGAGGCTCTTTGCGAAGTATTTTTTCCCTACACAAGAATTTCGTCGTATCTGAGGCACATATCATTTACGTCTCAGAACCTTGGTTATGTTGTTATACTGGCACAGCTCAGTGTAGAGTAGTAGATGAAGTTGAATATCAATGCAATATTAGTTGCATACCGGAATCTATTCTCTATGCTGGAATTTTTATTTCTGTCAACTTAATCATCACAAACATCATTTCGTTTTTTTGTCGAAAATGGCAAGGTAGAAATGAGCTTGACTTTTAGTGATCTGATTAGTGTACTAGACATATTGCTGGCTTGCCAAAACTTTGTGTTGCTCTATAATGAGGGAGTTAGTCTGTCTGATCGAGGGTTAATAATTCAGGATAA
Organism: Armandia brevis; assembly: GCA_035585475.1. NCBI lineage: Eukaryota > Metazoa > Annelida > Polychaeta > Opheliidae > Armandia > Armandia brevis. Next base: position 14,046 of record JAXGGS010125534.1, read on the forward strand.
GTATGTTACTTCATCATGCAAAGTAATTGGGATGATCGGTATATTATGCTCAGTTTCATCACAGTCCATCTCTGCAATTCTTGGGCGAGTGAGAAGGCAACAAGTTACATCTTTAACAAGAGGAAACAGCTTGTTCCAAAGACAATTAGCAGTTTTTTTTATTCTTGAAGCGGTAGTGATGTCTATTTTGCCACTTTCGTCTAGATTCTCGGGTGCATTTCAACTCAGACCAGTCTGCTCATTCATAGCCACCTTTGGAAAAACTTCCATTTTCAAGGATTGGTTTTCAGATATGATTTTGTTTCAATTAATGTTCGCTTCTTTCATGTTACTCACCGATATCGCCCGACTCAGATTCTATATCGACGCCACAATAGCGAATGTTCCACAGGGGGCCACTAACAAGAGGAATATAAACATGTAGGTCGTGCAGAGCTAGTGACTTAAGTTACTATCATCGCACCTACCGTTTTATTGTTTATTAGCATGCAGTATATTACAAATGTTGGATATCAAACGTATTTCATTATTACAAAGGTATGTCATTGATAATCAACAGGTGTAACTGGACATTTTGTAAACACATTTAAACTTGTAGCCTTTTACTATTTCATTACGTCAATATTATTAATATTGGATAAATACATCTAGCAATGGTAGGTAACTGTGTTACGTCTTGGTACATCTGACTGTTATTTGTACTTGTTCCACAGGTTGTTTATTGTACTGGGCTTGCCACTGCCCGCACTGATCAGTTTGCCCTACATCACAATGAGCATCACACGGTGGCTGGGATATGAGCTAGAAGAGACAATCATTAGATTCATCATGATGATTGTTGTTCCCTCACTGCATCTGACTCACCCTTTGATCTATGGAATAATTCCAGTCATCAAATCATATTCAAAAAAGAAACCCACCTCGGATAGAAATCAATAACACATAATCGGCACAGATTTGAGCCTCTACAGACTTAATTCATTGTATCTTGTGTTCTTGCTCTACTTCGTGTTTCTTTAAATTGCAGAGCTCGTGGATGTGTAATCATTTATTAAGCCATTTTCAATCTAATGGCAGTTTATTTATTAGTATTAAATAAACAATGTGGAAATATCAGTTGGAATTTGTTTCTGTTAATAATACAAATTTCAACTGTGGAGTTTTAAAAAATGACCGAAGCCATGTAAATCTGGCCCAAAAACTTACCCACTCATGTAAATCTGCCCCAAAAGCGATCCAGCAATATTACCCGACAACCCCTCCTCCCCTAAAAAAAAAACACTTTTTTTAATACCCTCAAATTACTGGCTGGTTATACACAGGGCGAAGATTATTCGAGATAGGTTTGTGACTGTTACATGGAAGAATCTTATACAAGCTATATAGGCCATATAAAGTAGTTTCTCAGGCCCCGCCCCCATGGGCCTGAGACCCCCCGCCCCTCTTTGGAGGTGTTTCACACACACAATAAACACAAAAAACTGCCACCCCTAATTTGCAGAAAAAAATACGCAAAAAAACCTGCCACCCCTAATTTCACAGAAAAAACACAAAACCCTGCCGCCCCTATAAAACACTGAAGAAAAAAAAGAGAAATCGAGAGTTTTAAAAAAAACCTCCTCACACTCAAGAAATACCCATTAAAAGTGCCAAAAAACCTTTACAATGGGTCAAATATTTCAACAACAAAAAAGTAACCTGCCATCCCTAATAATTTGCGTGCCCCCTGCCCCCCTAAATTCTGGGTGGAAAAAAAACACAAACCTGCCGCCCCCTTTTTCACACACACAAAAAATAAGATAACAAAAATTTACCTGCCGCCTGCACTCCTCCTCTCAGGCAAAAAAAAGCCTGAGAAAAACTTATTAATTTTATGGGGCCTAATTATTTATTTCATATCATGGTTTTCATGAATTTGGTAGTTGCATTTGCATTTGTTTAGCATATGTTCAACATCCATATGTTACAAACTCCATTAAGTCCGTTGGAAGATACTTGTTGAGTGCCTCGAGTACAATCAGTACGTTCCCATTAGATCGTAGAAGCTCCACGATGACCAATCGTGACAACGTCTTTAAAGAGCGTATTGAGGTGAACTGATCAGTGTGGCAACTCCTGGTAATGTCAGATGTACTGCAGGAAATCCGTATAACCCTTGTGACGTGAACCCAATGATCGTGCGAGGCAGAACTGCTAAAAGCCGCCATTAAAGAGCTGTACGCGTCTGGATCGTATCTGAATAGTTCCAGTAATTGGGACCAAGGGTCGAGGGATGATGGCCCGTACAATCGAAGAGGTGAGAATATCTTAACAATCTCATGTTGTATTTCTCCCCCAGCGCGGGGGTAAATGGTGGCGTTCCCTTGCAGATGTAGGTCATGCAGATTCCGAATCAAAATCCTGGCGAAAAACTCTTGAACTTGAGCACCTGATCCCTCAATAAATGTGCCTTTCGATTCGGTTTTCAAACAACAAAGTCTGGTTAGCTCTTTGATAAGCTTAAAATACTTTTTCATGGCAATGTGTTTAAATGCTTCACACATTTTGGAACTATTTGCGTTGTAATGCACGAGAACAAGGCCAAGGTTATCCGTGATCACGATCAAAGGGAGCGAGCATAGTTCATTGAAACCATCCAGGGTATCCAACATCAGTTGGGTCACATCCAGAGCGTATTCTATGTAAGAGTCTAAGGAAGATACCAAGGTTTCCAAGTTATACCGATCAGGCTCCCGAGATGCTTGGATCCAGTTGGTGGTATGAGATGTAGTGAACTGTTCGAATGGTGAAGTCTCCCTATCCTCGAAATCTTCATAATTTTCGAAATACCGTGTGAAGTCGATTCCCACCTTGACTAAACATTCCACAATTCTTCTCATGTCCTTCAAACTAGGATCTAGACTTTCCATGAAGACCACCCGATGGAAAATATCCTCCAACATGCTGCGGTTGGGCCAGGGTTTTCTAGGGTACTTGTCGAAGAACGTTGATCCCGTCCAGTCGTCTTTCTCGATGATTTGCACCAGCATGCTCACATCGCCTTGTATGGCGTACTCCAGTGGCTTCTTCCTGCTTTTGTCGGTCACGTGAAACAGCCTCGCGATCCCGGGCATCTCCATCAGCGTGGCGAAACATCGCATCGCCCTGTGCTGACACACGAGATGCAGAACCGTTTGTCCTCCGTACAGTTCTCCTGATTCCTCACTCGGCGGTGAGTCGGAGCTGACGTCCAGGAGCTTGTATTCGCGCATCGCATCGGGATCGTCGGCGGCTATCGCCAGGTGAATGGGATGCTGCTCTTTAACGCTCTGCCGGCTGGGTTCTTTGCGGTAAATAGTATCGTACTCCTCCAAGCGATTCAGCGCCCTGAGCGAGTAGTCCCGATGCAGGAAGAACGATTTTACACACACTGTTTCCGCGTCCATGCTCGGTTAATGTCTAGCATATATGCAGTCGTTCAGCTGACAAAGCTGATCTCGTGATCACTTATCAAACTATCACATTTCATAGTAAACAAGTCCAGTTCACTTCAATAGAGTTGCTGCATACTCACATCGTCTCATATTTGCATGAATTTCATCGTGTATAATACAACCTTCAGTGACTCAAGCTGAAGAGACTATACATTGCCAATTATTCTATATCGTAGATTGAGGGAGTGTATTTATTGATGGTAATTACAGAATTTACTGTCAAAGAACTGTTTACTCAACTATCACATTTCATTGTAAACGAAACTCAAGTGCAATGGACAAGAGTTGTTATATGCTTACATTGTCTCACGTCAGCATGATTTCTTTGTGTATAATATCAAATTCACTGCCTGAAGTTATAATCATCATCTCATGCTTGCCTGATTTGCATTATTTCATTGTGTATAATACTAAATTCACTGACAAAAGCTTAAATACGCATAAATTACCACTTATTTAATATCGTAGATTGAGGAAGTGTATTTTTTTATTGCAACAAAAGAATTTCCGAACTGTAGAACTACTTCATAGAACTGTTCATTCATTTATCACATTTCATAGTAAATAAGACACAAGTTCAATACAATCACCTGAGAGGTGCTGCATACTCACATTGTCTCATCTTACAAGATTTCACTGTAATATAATACTTATTGCGGTGTGCACCAAATTATAGCTACTTATCCAAGTCACATGACCGGCTAGGTATGTCGACATATAAAATCCAATGTAAAGTCATCGACAACAAAATGTATTAAAAACGAGTTGAATACGTCATCGGTCAATTATGGCACAAATCCTAAAATTCTAAATCATATAAATACATAGCATTAGAATGATTATAAGTCTTAGTACTCAACATGCTTTGTCTGAATATAAAAGTCCAATGCACCTTGTTAACCTTGTATACCTTAATGATACTGACTCAGGCAGAGGTGGGTAATTCTCGTCTCCAACATCAAAAAAAGGGGCTACAATGATAGCCATTGGTGTCGGCACCCGCAGGTAGGAATACCGTGCGCTCGTCCAGCTGTCGATGTGGCTTTAAACCCAGATTAACGAAATAAGGGTTATTATGTTAATTTATTCTAATGTGTAGAGGGATACAAGTCCTACACATGGAAATAAATGAATATATCAACAAGTGCTCCGACTTTTATTTAATTTTTTGACTTTGACTTTGACTTCCTCCTGAGGTGCGTTCGGTAGCCCTTCTTTCCGGCGAAATGTGCCCAACTAGCGCAGGATACCAGGGTAAGTAGTATCCTGTTGGATTCAAGTATTGATCCTGACAGTAGCAGTACTGACGGAGATATGGAGATCCTATGATGATATTGACATGGTCAGACAGCGGTGGGTAACTGTTCCTTGCAGTAGCATTACTGACGGAGATATGGCGATCCTATGATGATACTGAAATGGTCAGATAGCGGTAGGTAACTGTTCCTTACAGTAGCAGTACTGTCGGAGATATGGAGATACTATGATGATACTGACATGGTCAGACAGCGGTAGGTAACTGTTCCTTGCAGTAGCAGTACTGTCGGAGACGGAGATATGGAGATCCTATGATGATACTGACATGGTCAGACAGCGGTAGGTAATTGTTCCGTGCAGTAGAAGTACTGTCG
>JAXGGS010125867.1:0-19130 GCA_035585475.1 Armandia brevis
TGATTATATCGATCCGTTCATAATTAATGTTAGAATTGTTTACTTGCTATGTGGGACCAATACAAATAAATTAAAATTAAGAAAACACGTTGTTGTTGTGTGCGACACGTCAATAAAATTTCCAACGTTCGATATTATAAAACTACAGCATAGCTTTACTGTATCCAAAGCTCAAACATATATAGGTGTAATCTGTCCTGCTTAATGTACACTTGCCGCTTTATAAAGTGGCGAATGATGTTATATGTTAAGTAGTACCTGACCTGTGTGTGTAAACTTTACGACAGCAGCAGTACAGGAGATGTGGCCCTGGTTTATGATAGTAGTGATGTGATGCACTACTCATAACCATCAGCTAAATAATAAAAGGGGCACAAAAAACATTTTGTCTTGACACACATAAACCCACATTTCACTGCTTATATTTCACCTCCACTCTCCAAGTCGACAATTAAAGAGTCAAGTTAAAAACGTAAAAGCTCTTGGCGTCATGCCACATACACATATCTAATTGCAGGGAAAAGAATCTTTGTTGAAGAAAACATGTTACAAAGAGAAACAAGGGCAATTATATGCGTCAAGAAACACTTCAAAAGCAGTCAGGCATGTTGCCTACAGTTACCTGTGGCCTATAAGCCTACTTAAAATACAGTATTAGGGTCACGTCCAGGCATTGCAAATGGCTACCTACATATCAACCAAGATGTGCTTAAAGCGCGCAGGTTTGCACTATGAGTAAGTCATCTCTGCCCTGAATACAAAACCAATGAAACATATAATGATTCGATAACCAAACCTCACCTGTTAGCCTAATCTGTCGTAATGAGCATTGTATCTTGAAAAAGTGGTGACATCTCGATGATGCACCTATCCGGAAGTCCCTAATATGTCCCTGCCACACACTGTATCGTGATATTTGTGGACTTTATATTCAACATGCACACTGGGATATGCATAACATTTTTATTTCACGCTGACACATTCTACTGCATCAGATCTGTAATTAGGTCATACTACTTCTCCTGGCTTACATCTTGGTGAACATTGCATCAATGCAGCATACAGGTTTTTGCTTCACATAGCCGGTCCCCAATGAAACATTAACTAATCAGGTTGAAGAATCGATAAGCAACTGGGGTAACGGGTCTCAAAGTTCGGAGGATTAGACCGCGCTATAGTTGGCCTACTAAGTCGAGCCCCGTTCGTCTCGATCTGCATCAGACGGTTTGTCTATGATGCGTAATTGCCAGCTAGTTCTCGCAACCAATAACATAGATACAATCAACCGATTCATCATGACTCCATGTGTGGCGTTGTTCACCTTCAAACGTTATTCAAATGTCATCATCGCGCAAATGGCGCCCTCTGGAAATCAACATTTAGAATTGGCGCTCGCTTTAAGGATTGGATCATACCATGATGATCAGGACTTAATAAATTAACGGAGCACAGGGTGAGGGGGGCGAGGGAGGTGAGGGGGGAGGGTGTGTCATGTAATGCATCAGGGGGCGGGGGGTGTCAACTATATGACTGTAAACCCTGTCCCTCGTCCGAGCCTGAGGATGTTGACAGAAAGAATAACGTTTTGTGCGCTTAATTTAGTTTGTCGTCTGTTAGATTCTTCAGATGGCGTGGCGTGGCGTGGATATGGCACGAGTTAGAGTTGGTCCGATAATTTCATTCACAACAAGCGTATGTATAGCTGAGGTATTGCGAAACACAGGAGTAGCTAGATCCAATCTGCTCGGACAGGGTACAGAGTTTACAGTTATACATGTATATGGTTGAAATTCTCCCTCCCGGCACCGTACGGGAACCACGGGACAGCTGGCACCGGTAATTATCAATTGCTGGGAAATAAAAAAACAATTGCTAGCTGGGAGAAAAGAAGAAATTTGTATTGAATTAAATGGTGTTATATGCTCTGATTCATGGAGAAAAATGATTTTTTTTCTGCCAAAAGAACAGTAATGTCTATATTCATAAATATAAGGTCGTTGGAGGCCCCCGCACCACCAAGTCGTTACCACTGGATGGTGCTCTGTTCAGACCCTGCAAACGCTAAAAGCGGTACGCTGGCGATGGATGCTGATGTGTCGAGAATAAAATCTGTTCCCATCGAACTTTTGCCCCGGTAGAGAGAGTTGGCTGTGTTGAGAAAAACGCATGTCACCATGGTCTGACTATCTGATGCAAGCCGAGATTTGCATGGCTCATGCATGACTAAACATTTTTAAACTCCACCGACCACAATGGAGAGAATAGTTTTATTACGAATACGTCATTATGGCAGACTGTATGCTTTGTATAATAGAACAGCGCACATGGTAAGAGATTATATCTCTTGTCCTAGTGCAAATGCTAAATACAGATTTTAAAGAGAGATTTACGTCCAACACTCCACAGGGCTGAAACGGGCGCACTCTATCGGTCCGATGTGGGACGTCCCGAATTTTTCACGCGTTTGTGGCGTTGCGGCTTTTTGTGTACGATGTTATTTTTACGATCAGTGGCGACTGTTTTTAGTGCCCTAAACTTGGGTAAGTTTTACAGCTACAGGTGAATCCAAGGCTTTAACTTGGTTAGTTAACTTTGTAATCGGAGATCGGAATGATACGGCACATGTAACTGGTGAAGCGGGTACTTGGTTACGTGTGACGTTAAGCGACTTGTGTTGAGAAGTGATGGGACCTCTGCATTGATTAAATTAAACAAGACATCTATTAATGAATATCTAAAGTTAAAGCGGAGGCGCATCTGAGTACTTGCATATTGATGAGAACTCATATCACGGGAAAGAGAGACGGGTATAATCTTTGAGACCATATATATATATATATAAGGCTGCATGAAATCAGTGAGGCTCATTTGGTCTGAGAAGGGGAAGCGGGAGGCAAGTAAATTTCATTTGCCCGGGGTCGCGCGGCAGATTCTCATTTATTTAATAGAAATGAGGCTGTGACAGTCTTATTTTATCGTAAATTAGGCGATTTCGAACCAACACTTTCCTGAGAAGGAGGGTGCGGGTTACACAAGTGGCAATAACAAGAAGGTGTGTGCACGGAGGTCTTTGGCCCATGTGGCTTGGCCTGTGAAATAGTTAATCAATTTAAAGCAGCTTAATCTTTTCTACTTGGAACGGTTTATAAAACTCACATATGTCAGATTAAATGATTGAACACGTATCAGCACAGTTTACTCGGCTCATAGTTTATCGACTGATTTTGACGAAAAACTAAACATCCGATGATTGGTTTTTTTTTTCAACTTGATCAATATACTGTTTATAATTCAGACTTTTTCTACAAGGCATCGATATGTTAAATTGCGGTTATACGCTACAGTCGAAACTTGTGATGTAAATTAATGATGAACATCATATAAATATCCACTTGCTTGTCGAAATTAATATTGCCATAACCTTTTTTAAACTTATAAATTATGCATTCGAATTGATAATTGATATTTTCAGCTTGTCAAAAAGTGCTGCTTAAAATAAATGTATGGGCTGACGCATACAACTTTATAAATAATTGAATAACACAAAAGTTAGAATCAAAGATCGCAATGATGCAGTCTAAAGTATTGTTTTCGATATTCTATTTCAAAACAGCGAAACAAGCAAGTAAAAACAACAGGTATCCATATGACATCTGAAGCGTGTTTGACATATTACATAAGTCTTCGTCGCATAGGCAAACTCGTCCTTCATCGGTGTCAACGCATCCGGTTTCGTATTCCCATTTATTGGCCGACGCCTCACTCTTGGTAATACAACCTCTGCCAGTTATTTTTGGACTACCTGAAGCAGATACAAATTATTTAGACTCAACATCGTCACACACACACCTCTACCTGTAATGATGCTTGCTAAACCAATCTTAATTGAATATTAACATTCATAGCATAAACAATGAAATAGATCATATATAGCATACCGATGCCGCCCGGCTGAACTTTGCCTTTAACGCACATCTGTGCTTCAGTGACATTGCACTGATTCTGTTGTGGTGTTACGAGGAACGGGTCATCGCAGCTTCCATCAGAAGGGACAAGGGAGGTACAATCGTAGCATACAATACCCGAGGCAAGGCTGAGACTGCCCAGCAGTACTATCAGGTGTACGATGAATACTCGTGGAACCATTTTCTGTAGAGAAAATATAGGGGTAAAATAGATGTGTGAATATAATACTGATCATCCATCAAATGAAATAAAGGAAGGAATTATTATCGATCACTAAGGCTATTTAACCGCATTTAAAACTCTTAACTAATTTATTATTCTCAATTGGGATTGCTCAAATAAAATCGCAAATAGTTAAATGATTTACAGACTTGTCTACCTTTCAGATCTTCAATGTGCTCCTAAACGTTCTCACTGTCACAGCTGAGCTCTGGATGATTGCAGGAGAGCAAACTGAATGTTTAAGTATCAGCGAGATGCGCTTATACTTAACCAGGTGCCCGCATGCTATTGGTCTGGAGTGGATGCAAAATTACCCACCCTAAATACGAAGCCAGAACGACACTGGTATATTTAGTTTTTGTTGTAAGATGTAGTTTTACAATAAATATTTTTGTTTGAGTTTTATGCGAGTCTCCCAAGTCACACTTGTAAAGTTTTACGTGGCTTAAACTTGGCTGGTTCTTTATTTAATTAGAGACTGGCACTTCACGGTAAATACACACGGTGGCATGGGGTGTTGATGTGTCGAGAAATAACCTGTTCCGATCGTGTTTCTTTTGCCCCGTTAGAGAGAGCGCGGCTGTGCTGAAAAGCTTGTCATGTCATCATAGTCTGATTGATCAATGCAATCAGAAATTAAAAAAAAAACCTTCCCGGAAAAAGTTCGTCTCCCCCCGCAATCAGAAATTACACATGACACGTTTTTCTCACTTTGCTGTGAGTACAATGTTGATGTTATTTCAGGTAAAAATAACAAAACTCGAGGTTTCTAACATGGAAACCTTTATTCAGCACGGTCGACGGAATGCATCATGTGACTGTGTAGTTTGGAGGTCTGAAGCTTACCGACTGATTTTACATTTTTTAATAGTGGCGTTGCGATACTAACATTACTCTAGGAGTAAGACTGTCCAGTGCGGGTAACTCAGGCATCATGCACTAACACAGCAGTAAGACAACCACGCTTTGACAAACAACGGACAACTTAAGATACGATATGAACTAAGACACATACATGTGCGCAATTAACACAGTAACATTCAACATAATCTTAATTGTTCAATACGTGACCCCCGCCGATATCAATGGAAAGTGTTGCTATGTGCCACTGTCTCCGATTACTCTGTCCCTAACATCGTTCAAAAAAATAAAATGTTGGTCACATAGCCTATAAAGGAGAAATGTCCATCAATACCAAATGTGTCTGCAAATGTCACGATATGTGTGGCAGGGACATATTAGGGACTTCCGGATAGGTGCATCATCGAGATGTTACCACTTTTCAAGATTAAGTGCTCATTACGACAGATTAGGCTAACAGGTGAGGTTTGGTTATCGAATCAGTATAGGTTTTATTGGTTTGTATTCAGGGCAGAGATGACTTACTCACAGTGCAAACCTGCTCGCTTTAATCACATCTTTGTTGATATATAAGTTAACATTTCACTGCCTGAACGTGACCCTAATACTGTATTTTAAGTAGGCCTATAGGCCACAGGTAGCTGGTGGCACCATGCCTGACTGCTTTTGAAGTATTTCTTGACGGGTAATTGCCCTTGTTTCTCTTTGTAACATGTTTTATTTCAGCGAAGATTATTTTCCCTGCATTAAAATATGTGTAGGAGGCCTATAGGCCGCAGGTAAACGTCGACAGCTCCAGCGACTGATGGAAACATTTCAAAATGTAATAGGGGACAAGTCGGGGGCCTACAATGACCAAATATCTATGAATTTGGTCATTTCTATTCTTTTGGCACTAATAACTCATTGCCCTGCATGAAACATAACATTCATTAACAGCATTTTACTGAATAATTATTTTTTTCTAGCAAGCAATTATTGTTAATTTCCCAGCTATTGACAATTTACTTGTCCCAGCAGAATGAAATATCCGGACTCTATCTCCCAGCAGAATATCTCAAACAATACCTTCCAGTTGAAATTTAAACATAACCTCATCAAATGCCCCAGCAGTAGCAGTTTTATTGCTTCATAATGTAAAGCAAATTACATACATGCCTTATTTCAAGACATCAAGTATGTAACTGATATAACTTTATTCTTTTCCTGGGCCCCTTCCCGGTGTAAGTCGCAAGAAAACTGACCGCAGAACAATTCATTTGAACACAATTCCCAACAGAACAAATGATTGACATCTATTTTGCGGTATTTCTTCTTTTTCCCATCAAACTGATATTCCAGAAGTGAGAATATCCAGCAGACGAAATTGTTGAAGGCCCCTGACAAGTGATTAGAATCTGCCGCTTCACAAGTGTTGTCGCTGCTGCTTTGCAAATCATCGATGTGAGAAAGATAATTATCACCTCATAGGATATACAAGGGGGCGCCATAGTCACGATTCAAAGTCATTATGGCAGACGGTATGTTTTTGTATGATAAACAGTGCACGAAGTATGAAAATGTATCTCATGTTCTAGTGAATATGCTGAATACGAATTGGATAAGAGCGATTTACAACTACACGGTTATAAGCAAGTATTGCCTCTCGTAGTCACATTTTATGTAAACATAAGTTCGCGAGATGATGATTATATCCGTTCATCATTAATGTTAAAATATTTTACTCACTATGTGGGACCAATACAAATATATTAAAATCACAGAAAAGGTGTTGTTAGCCTAATGTGAGCGACAACTCAATAAAATTCACTACCTTTAATATCGTAAAGCTACCTTAATGATTTGACTCACGGATCTTCAGATCTTTTTTAAATTGAATTAAGCCGCTGTATGGAGTGGTATCAGAATAAATATATAGCTCAAACATGATCCTTTAGGTTGTAAACTATCATACACATTGTAAACTGCTCGCCTTATTAAGTGGTGAACGCTGTTATGTTAAGTAGTACTGCTCTTATACCTTTCACTACTACTGACTTGTGATTACTGGTATATTGTTGGGTCTCGCGTCATGACTTTTTCGTGTGTGCAACCATGACGACGACAGCAGTACCGGAAATGTGGCTCTGGTATTTGATACAACTCATGAACTACTATCATCCAACTTTCAGCTTGCCCTTACTACTACCCGGAGTACGCAGAAACAAGTTATGCGGGATACTAGAATATTCAGGCATACTCGGAATGATTGATGGGTATAACATATAATTCTCTGATAAAATGTGCCTTGTGATTGATCAGTTATATCTAGCGAGACTTGATGTTACGGAACACGAAAGTTAACACTGTTGTCACGCTGGTAATAATCAGCACTGATTATCCGGCATATTTCTGCAACAATTAGTTTATAACGCTTAAGACATAAATCTGCACTATGTTTGTATCTTAGCTCGCTATGTTCATATCTGAGCTCACTATGTTCGTAACGTAGCTCACTATGTTCGTATCGTAGCTCACTATGTTCGTATCTTAGCTCACTATGTTCGTATCTTAGCTCACTATGTTCATATCTTAGCTCACTATGTTCGAATCTTAGCTCACTATGTTCATATTGTAGCTCACTATGTTCGTATCTTAGCTCACTATGTTCGAATCTTAGCTCACTATGTTCATATTGTAGCTCACTATGTTCGGATCGTAGCTCACTATTTTCGGATCGTAGCTCACTATGTTCGGATCTTAGCTCACTATGTTCGTATCTTAGCTCACTATGTTCGGATCTTAGCTCACTATGCACAGTTCTCACTAGCTACACTTTGCTGGGCCAGGCCCCTGATATCAAAACTCATATGTGTGACGGCAAGTTCACCTCACTTACGACCCTTAAGTGGCTAATTATAAGTGTAACCAGGAGTTGCTGTCGCCGATTACCAAGGCGCTGATTACATGCACCTAAGGCCAGTCTTAGCAATAAGATGCTGACCAATTATTTGTGTGTATTATTTTCATCTTTGATATAGTTGTTTAATTTAATCATTGTAAAAAGTGGCATTAAGCTAATCAGGATTCGGTCATTCAGGATAAACCGCATGAACGTACGTTGGCAAGGGGTGGTGATGTGTTAAGCATATATACCTGTTACCATCATTTTTTTTGGCCCCGGTAGAGAGAGTGCGCTTGTGTTGAAAATAAAGTAATGTCATCATGGTTCGATCTTTAAATGCAAACAAAAATACGCGTTTCTCACTTGTGGGTACGACCGCCGCCGATTAATTCACCTGTATTTAATCGTAGGTAAGTAAACATTTCCTGACGTGACCCTAATACTGTGTTCACGGGTAAAAAACAACGGCAACATCTGACTACATTTTAAAGTCTAATCAGCGACAAGCGTCAAATCAAATATCAAGTCACCAGAATCTGCCGCTTTACAAGTGTTGTCGTTGCTGCTTTGCCAATCGTGGATGTGAGAAACATTTGCTCGCCACCTCATAGGACATGAAAGGCTCCAGCATAGTCAATGTTACAAGTCATTGTAGCTGACGATTTTTGTATAAAAGAACAGTGCATGTGCTACGAGAATGCATCTCTTATTCTAGTGTAAATGTTGAAAACATGTTTTAAAAGAGAGAATTACAACTCCACGGGGTTATAAGCATGTTTTCCTTACGTAGTCACATTTGCATATGAATATGTTTTTTATTGCAGAGATTCTTAAATTTTGCCGCATGCTCACATACTTATTGTCTCAATAATTCAGTCTCCGGGCTGGCAAAACTGAAGTTGTTTCCCAGTCTGCTGATTTAGAACAAAACATTCAACTGGATGAACGAACTGATTATGAACTCTCACCAGATAAAAAAAACCTGCGTGTGAATAAATTAAAAACACAGAATGTCTGACCTAAGGGAGAAGTGCAGTCCGTAGCAATTTTGAAAATGTGTCACACTTATGATCTTAAAAAGACTAATTCAAATTATTTGTAGTTAATTTCAACCACGAGACGGGCATCCTACGTCCTCTCGTTATTACGAATGTTCTGAGTTGTCACGTCATTTTCACAACAGCACTCTTGTGACGTCAACCAACGTATCGTGATGTGTGTCTCAAAGTATGAAACGAGCTGGGCGCATACGGTGCTCGCTCCTCTCGTTATGTTCAGTTCCTTAAGTATTACAGCGGCGATGAAAGGAACTTTTCTATCTTGTCTAGTAAAGAAATATAACAAAATTCGTGCATTATCTGCTACATGCTGCTTTAAAAATATGGAATACGATTCGATGCAAGAGCTGCGGGTTTACGACACGAAGTTCGGTCTTTAATATTAGCATCACCACAAGACCGACATTATTTAACCTTAAGCGAAATAAGTTACTGAAAAAGTTAACAAATCGGAGTTATCCTTTTTGACAGTCGTCGCTTTATGGACATTGATTGGGTTGATAAAATAAAGAAAAATCTTAAGAATTTGATAGCTTGACTTCAAACCTCAACCAAGCACCAACGGCAACACAGTGAGTCTGAGCGTGATACATTTTGTAAAACAACTTTACAGAGACGACAACGACGGTTTTTACCCGAACTGGATGCAATGTGCCAACGCTTTCGTCGTTGGATCGCATTCAGTTTCAAAATAGCATAATTCACTTTCAAAAAGCTGCAGTCTCTTGAAAATTCCAAGTTCTACGGTGACGTTGATTATCTTTATAAGCGATGTTTATTGTTGTCTTTTGTGCTTGGTGGATTTAAATGGTATACATAGGGTAATACATTTTAGCATTATTGATCAAAAAATCCCAATATAATGTAATTAAATATTTATATGTACCGGTAAAATCAATAACGATCTTGATATGATATTTTACGACTGATGGCGATAGAAATGAGCAATAATAAAACGTATCCATACGACATTTTAATTGTGGTGGATGAATTACATAGGTCTGTGTTGCATAGGCAAACGGTGCCTAATGGTCCGTCAACGCATCCCGCCTTGAATATCAAGCCGGCATCCGCCGCTGCACTGCCCGGAAAACAGGTTCGAAGAATTCCGTCTGGGTAAGCTAAAAAGAAAAATGGACTTCCGGGTTGAAATATATTGAAAAGTGCTTGACTAACAAATCGCATACCTTGTCATTTGAAACACGTGAACTAGTATGTTCATGTGTATGCCCATGCATGTGTTCACCATTAAAATTGACTTACCGGGGTTGTCCGATTGCACAACGCCTTTGTAACACAAATCTTTGGTAAAATTACAAGTGTTCTGCTGTGGCGTCGACAAGAACGGATCCTCGCAGCTTCCATCGCCTGGGTAGGCGACGCTACAATCATAGCATACAAGAGCAGATGCAAGGCCCAGATAGCCCAGCATAACCATCAGGCAACTTATATATCCTCGTGAAACCATCATTCTATCTGTGAATTTAAAAAAGTGAGTGGACAGCAACTCTTTGGAAAAACAAATATTATTTTACAGAAGTTAAAACTGAAATTAACTTGTTCGAATATGAAAGTTAGACGTTTACCTTAACTGGTTTAATATATAGCTTATATATGATGAAAACAATATTCGTATCAGGTATTGGAAACTTGATTGCCATTCGTTAAATATATTAACCTTATAACCCACCTTGCTGTCCTATGATGTGTCCTTCTCACAGGCCTCTCGAAGCTCTTTTGAAGTTTCAAAAATAATGAGTCTTGACTTACACTGAATAAGCGCACGCTATTGGTGCCTTCTGCCAGGTAATAACTTACAAGGTACCATGGCCAGGCCAGCTTTTTGTGAGACATTTTAATCTTTTATATAATTAATAAGTTGTTTCTCAGGCCCTGAATTACCTTAAAAAAAATAAGGCACCTGCCGCTCTCTCCTTGGCCAAAAAAAACAACAAAAACATGAAAAAGCCTGAAAAACAACTTGATTATTTCATGTGGCCTTACCTGCGTTGCTTATATCATGCTTTGTGGTGACTTATTTTCTATTTGTATAAATCATGTGTCAGAGGAACACGTGGCTTAAACGGGAGTTGAAGTGTCGAGAAAAACCTGTTCTGATCGTGTTTCTTATCCCCGGTAGAGAGAGTGCGGCTGTGTTGTATAAAAACTGATGTCGCCATGTTCCGGTTGTTTGATGCAAGACGAGATATGCGCGACATATACATGACTGAGCATTTTCCAATCCAACGGACCACCATTGAGTGAAAAGTTTTATTATGAATAAGTCATCGATGGTGTCTGTATGTATTTGGGCTAATAGAACAGTGTACATGGGAAGATAATTAATCTCACGTCCTAGTGTGCAAGCTGAAAACAGATCTTAAAAGAGATATTTATAACTCTACGGGGTTATAACCATATATTGCCTCACGTACTCACATTTGTAAAAATATTTTTTTTACAAACTATGGTAGAGTTATATCGCATGATTATATACATATTGTCTCCAAAAGACAAAACTTAAGCTGTCTTTCTAGTCTGCTGAATTGGAGCAAAACATTCAACTGGATGAACTGAACATAAACTCTCACAAGATCAAAACACTTGGTGTGAATGAAAAAAA
The DNA here is from genome assembly GCA_035585475.1 of Armandia brevis. Taxonomy (NCBI): domain Eukaryota; kingdom Metazoa; phylum Annelida; class Polychaeta; family Opheliidae; genus Armandia; species Armandia brevis. The sequence continues at coordinate 11,615 of JAXGGS010125867.1, forward strand.
AAACCCAGAAAAGCTTATCTTAAGGGAGAAGTGCATCTGAGTGCTTGCCTTTGATAACCAATCATGTCACAAGAAAGAGAGAGATATAACTGTCTAAAAGCATTTTAAAACGGCGACAGTATTTTGAACCGCCATAACTTGCCAGTGTCTGATTTAATTGAAAAACGAACCTGATAGCTAGTCAGAGAACCTGACATTTTACACATTATTATGTCTAATGGGAGAACTTTATTGAACGAGGTTTATGAAACAGCGACAGTGTACTTAATCTGGAGTCAGAGATCGGTCTATTTCGGCGATCTTTGAGACCCGTTGCCCCAGTTGCTTGTAGATTATTTAACCTGCCTGATTAACTGTGTAATTGGAGACTTGTAGATCCACGATGTAAAGATAAAACGTTTATGCTGCTATGATGCAATGTCAAGCAAGATGCAATTGACACAAATGTTGGATTTAGGACACCATTAACAGACTTTATACAATAGAACACGTCGGCTTGGAATAACAATGTTTGCGTGTCCCCGTGCACTTGCTGAATGTACAGTAAAATGTGCGAACCACCTAAGTAGCACACCTGTCTTCACGCAGCCGGTTTAAACGTGATGGGATGTTTTATGCAGATATTTTATAGTTATATCGTATGATGATAGAATCGTAGTCTTTGGACGTGTTTTGCAAAGTTTTCTTCACCGTCTGATGGTTTTGAACAATCAGAGAGTATCGTACCTGGATAATGAAAGACCTTTACGTATAATTAGGTATGTCTGAATGAAGGAGAAATTAATTTTCGCCTGACGTTATGGGGTCAGTAAGATAAGAGTATATGCTTTTTGGTAATCAATTATAATACGAAGAAGCAAAATATTCCAGTCTTTCATCTGGAGGACGAAGTCAAATTTTTATGATTAGTATGCACTGTATGATGTTACATTAAAATTAAAATACAGCTGTTCGTTATGTTTCAGCAGCGATGAACTTACTTAATGATTAGACATCAATGGGGCATCAGTGAAGGCCGCTTTGATACATATCGAGGTTATCGACGATGGAATCGTTGTAAATCCTGATGGGTTGGATTGCTACTCTATCATGTAACAATTTACTAATTAAGTCGGAGCCATGATTCTTTTGCCATCTTGACACTTACACATCTCGCTAGAGAAAAATAAAGTCACCACTGATTGTGAATGCAACACCGCGCCGTCAGAGGCAGGCTCGCGTCGTATTCAGGATGATGTATTGGGTGCACGGCTAAGTGGACCAATGGTTTGTGCTGCATCAAGTGATATTTTAAATGTATTGGTTTGCGTTCTACCATGAACATATTCTTTACGGTAGCGAGCAGTAGGGACACAGAACTGGAAGGTGAGCATGTATGTTTTCATTGTATATAAGTATATAGCTACACTTATATTGCCACCGTTTATACATTTCCATACATGATTCTTTAGTTTATACATAACAGCATATGTTGATTAGTTTCCTCGTTTTATATAGAATGATTAAAGAAACTAGCTAAGAATTGTTCACCATCTGAATTTGCATCAATACATAATTAAACAGTACATATTCATACTCAGAGATATCAGAATGGCTTGCCTTGGTTATGCATTACACCTGATGGTGATACTGGCCACTTTGACCACTGCATTGGCTATAGAATGTTACGAATGTGAGGGCGCTGAAACTTGCAATGATCCGTTCATACCATCAGCACAACTTCAAAAATGTAACTACACTGATATGTGTTACAAAGGAGATCCCCAGGGTAGCGAAGGTAAGCAATAAAATATGCAGAACATCTATCACAACTAATATGGAACTAATATATTTTAACAACAGAAAATAATTCATAAGGATTAAAACATCCGCATATTAAAAACTATATACATTAGACCAAATTCGATACAAAAATTCATATTTCATTGATATTATAACAAATAAACCTTTTTAATATTCTGAAGCTTAAATTTATTTTGAAATACTTTTTGGCTTCTTATTTTATCCTTTAGCTTAAACGATTCCTTGAAAGGATATGTGATGTATTATAACAACATTTGAAATCTATATGAACTATTCAAAAACTATTTTTAAGCGCAAGACTGGGAGAGAGGTTGTATGACGAAATCTGATGTTGAACTCAACAAATGGGAGTACAAGGAAGGATGCATCCAAGTGTCCCAAGGAAGGTTATGTCTATGCGATACTGACCTCTGTAATTTATCTAACACTATTAAAATATCGTTCAAATATGTATGCTTATTAATTGTGTGCATAGCTGTCTTGAAATAGTAGGATGAAAACAAAGTTGTACATAGACTACCTTCATTCATTGTTCTGAAAGAAAACTATTCAAGGTCCAAAATATTTGCTTTATTCTTGTTATTTTAAACATACTGAAAGATTCAATAAGCTAATTACAAATTGTCGCAATACCAACTCCTCGCAAGAAATCTAAGGAGACGTACATGTTTAATTTAGAGCTGCCGCAGGTTTGCTAATTAAGAATGGGAAAATGAGTGCGCGGGTTGATAATGAAAAACGAAGTAAGAGGGAATTTCACTTATTCTTTAGAGCCACCGTATGAGGTAATTTTTTCACAAAGGATATTCACCTTATAATATATACTGAATCTTTGCAAAGGGAAAACATGTTTTAAATACATATTAATTAACCATACTCATAGTTATTTGTGCCTTCCTTTGGTCTGCAAAGCGCATTGAATTTGTCATACACACACAAACTACAGTGCCCACCAAGTAAAAAAGTTACTTGTGATTATTACATTATTTATTGGTCCTTAGTTATTCTTGCCATACAGTTGTTCATCATAGAGTCGTCATTTTAGCCACTTTCTAATAATATTGTATCGGGTGTGTAAATTAAAAAGATAGGATGTCTGACCTGAGTGCTTGCCTTTGGCAATAAATCACGCTACAAAAAGAAAGGAATGTAACAGTCTTTTACGACGAGGAAGAAGGAGTTCGGTTAATCATTTAAGTCTCAAGATACATAATTAGTATGCACAAGATGATTATTTAATAATTGCATGAAAAACCCTCCACTTTATTGCATGAAACGTTAGTGCTCACGTCTTCAGTACCAAACACGTTGTGATACCGCGCTTTTCAAGCATTATATTAAATAACCTGTCTTTGTTCATACGTAAGTAGACATTTCAATGCCTGGATGTGACCCTAGCACTCTATTCTAAGTATAGGCAACGGGTAAAAGGCGACAGCAGCACCCCGCACTATCTGACGACATCTCAAAATTTAAAACGCGACAAGTGTCATAATACATTTTAAGTCAACACACTATGCCGCTTCGCAAGTGATGACGTTTCTGCTCTGTAAATCGTTGATGTGAGAAACTCACCATCTCAGAGGACATAAAAGGGACGACATAGTCACGATTCAAAGTCATAGTGGCAGACGATATGTTTTTGTATAATAAAACAGTGCACGTGGTAAGATAATGTATCTCATGTCCCAGTGCACATGATAAATACTGATTATAAAAGAAAGATTTACAACTCCACGGGTTATAATCAAGTATTGCCTCACGAAGTCACATTTATACATATATACACTTCATACACAGTAAGATGTGTGAGCCCTTGACTCTTAATTACACCGTAATTAGCACATCTTTCTTCACGCAGCCACGTTTAACACAAGAAGGGATGTTTTATGCAGAAATTTTATAGTTATATCGTATGCAGATACAATCGTAGCTGATCATACTGTAGTTTTCTTCACCGTCTGATGGTTTTGAACATTCATAGAGTAACGTACCTGGATAATGAAAACCATTGACGTATAATTAGGTATGTCTGAATGAAGGAGAAATTAATTTTCGCCTGACGTTATGGGGTCAGTAAGATAAGAGTAAATGCCTTTTTGGTAATCAATTATATAACGAAGAAGCAAAATATTCCAGTCTTTTATCTAGAGGACGAAGTTAAATTTTTATGATTAGTATGCACTGTATGATGTTACATTAAAATTAAAATACAGCTGTACATATTGTTTCAGCAACGAAGCATCCGTTGTATTTATATGGATGAAGCGTACTCATTCTATCATGACCAATAGATTTAATAGGGAAAAAATATGATTTATAGAAGCAACTTTGCCTTCAGCTAGATATGATATATTAAACGGTGCTAATTATAATTTTTATACAAAAATAATTATTTGTTGTTTTTGAAAATAATTTAGGTCTGTATATAGTGTACAAAAAATAAAACACGAAAACATTTTTAAAGACTTTCATTCAGATGTCTGTTGGGGCAAATGACATCATCACAGAGTTTACAAATTGCTTATTGCAGGACAGCGATACAAATAAACAATAATAAAACGTATCCATGCGACATTCTCATCGTGTTTGACGAATTACAAAGGTCAGTGTCGCAAAAGCAAGTTGTGGCACCATCCTTTTCAATGCATCCCGTCTTGAATTCCAAATCCCCTAGTCTATCCTCTCCAAAACAGTCTCGTAAAACTACTCCTTGAATCGAAAATATTTGCAGAGAGTTTGACACACTGTTTTACAAAGTGGTTGATTTTCAAATCGTGTTCGATCGATTTCAAGACTTTAAGCTGGGCTAAAACTTGTCATTGATCAAATTGAACTCATATATTCACCTTCTCCCTTTCCCTTGAAACACAAGAACTTTACATCAGGACGTCCACATTGTTGCATCTGCGGTGTCTCGACGAAAGGATCGGCACAGCTTGTAACATCCGGGTAGCCGGAGTCACACGTGTAACATTTGAGAGCCGAGGCAAGGCTTAAACTACCGAGCATGAGCATCAAGTGTAGAACATATCCACGAGAAGCCATTCTGTTATATGTAAGTATAGAAATATAATGTGTGATTACATATTGATGCGAAATAGAGTAGAATAAGACCATCCCAGGTAACACGGGAACGTTGGGAAAACGTTCCACCAACGTTGGTTACAGGTTGGGAGAACGTTCGGCACGAACGTTGTATGGCATGAAAATGTCGGTTTTCTCAACCCGCATCCATGTTCAAAGTAACGTTAACGTTCGACCCCAACGTCCTCCATACGTTCTCCCGACCTTCAAATAAATGTTTGACACAAGTCAAAACGAGTACATGTACTTGCATATTTTTGATTAAAATATGAAAAGTATTTTCTGTTATAGCTTGATCATTACTCCCCGAAATTATCAGGCATATGCTGATACTAGGATTATTGCAGACATTGGTCTATGAACCTTTTTTTGTTAATTTGTCGTGAGCTAACCGAATTCGAACCTGCGATCAAAGATACTTACTAGAAACGTCCACATACCTACTCTAACCACTGGGCCATGACTCCTACTGATTACATTTGTATTTACGGGTAGACAATTTCATAACCATATGTGGAAGACATGTACATCGGTAATCGACTGATAATTTGCTTGTCTTAAAATTGAACTCTGGGCCCTCTGGTTATTTAGCGAGTGATATTGATGCTGGACCGTCTCGTCTTATGCACATATTTACAGTTTTCACAGCTTTTAGACCATCGCAGTGCTTGAACAAGGGAATGGGCGAAATGAATATAATTTGCAGTTGACTGTACATACACAATACATGTAGCTAGTTGATTACAGTTTTTTACATAGGAGAAGTGGCATCTTTAAATTAGTACTACCCGTGTAATTTGCCGTACTGGGCTAAACTCGCTGGCAACCGGGGGTAACCTTCCCGGTTAGCGTGGGTCAGCCGCCAGGCTAAAAATGCTCAGAGGGACTGCAAGGGGATCGGGGGGAAATACTGAGAGAGGGGCGTGGATCTGCCGGGATAAATAAACTTGTGAAATCTAGTGGCTTTCATCATGGGCTGAATTAAGCCACTTTAACAACCACAACCTAGTGTGATATGCGAGAAGCCACTTGGTCCGGTTTTTGAAAGGCCGAGACGCTGCTGTTTACTGCATTGTGTATAACATAAGTGTAAGTTGTCGATATGCAATTAACTAACAATAATTAATCGTCCTGCCAACGTCAGAAAGTAAATACGGCGGGGAGGAAGTATATGAATATAAACTTCCACTTGCATGTACACACGGGGCTCGACAGCAAAATCCAGCGCTACAAGCTTACCCCTCCCGGTCCAGGTTACCCTGCTAACCTCTCCCCCTCCCAGCTAACACTTCTCTTAAGGTTTTATGATAACCTTTCTGCAATGTTTACTCAGCTTTTACAACAGGTCTGAGACAAAAGTCAGATACCAACCTTCAACCAACATTGTGTGAGGGTTGTTAAAGGGTCTGTCAGATCCCAACCCTCAGCTAACATTGTGTGAGGGTTGTATAAGGGTCCGTCAGATCCCAACCCTCAGCTAACATTGTGTGAGGGTTGTATAAGGGTCCGTCAGATCCCAACCCTCAGCCAATGTTGTGTGAAGGTTGTATAAGGGTCCGTCAGTTAACAACCCTCTGCAAACCCTCCACGAACATTGGCGAACGTTGGGTGTTACCTGGGATATGCTTTAGGGAGGAGCATTTCTCGCGGAAATACCTTTAGTTAAGATCTGGACAGACTTACCTGATATTCAATGAGTGTCTCTATGTAGTCCCTGTCGAATGGTTTTGAGTATAGAAAAGTAAATTCAACATGTAAATAGATGCACAATACGCCTTATTATTTTATGATATAACCACACGCTATTGGTCCGTTGTAGGTGCTTAATAGCCCTAGATACTAGGTCAGACCGCCATAAATACATAGTTTTGCCATCAGTTGTATCTTTTTATAGTGGTTTTTGTCTTTCAATGAGGTCACCACCGTTGCGTCGTGTCGTAAGATGTTTTTTATCCAATCAGAAGTTACATTCATCACTAGTTAAAGTGTATGTGTCACAATCTTTAATTGTTGACCGAAATGGTATTGTTCAGGTAAAACGTGTTTTTTCCCGTTGTCCTCAAACGCCCGACTAAGGGACATATTCTTACCATGTGTCCAGCAAAAAGATGCTCTGCCGGCTTACATGTAAACAAGGGTTGCTTGTCCATGGTCTGGTCCGGGAGTTACGTGGGTCTGGCCAAACAGGTAACCTGGGTCTTGAACCAGCGATTGACCTGGGTCTGTCCCCGATTTTGTCATGTATCTGGCCCGCGAGTGGCTAGGACCTGGCAAGCAGGTAACTGAGATAAATTTATTATATTGACGTATTTCATACATATACACGTTATAAAGTAATCAACATGGTAGGTAAAACAGCAGTCCACCAGCCATATCAATCACAAACCATTCTAAAGGTTCTCTACAGTATTTACTCTTTAGATTGGTCATTTTTTGTAATTTCATTTTCAACTTGTATAGAATTGAAAACAGTGATATATGTATGCCTGGGGTAAACATGGACGGTAACGCTGCGATGTTTTGCTGAAAGCCAGAGTCGTGTCAGCAGCTTGCGTACAGTCTACGAGCTTAATTTGTAAAACTGACGTTGTCTTCGCAGTCTGATGGTTTTGAATTATACAGTCAT
>JAXGGS010125978.1:0-19118 GCA_035585475.1 Armandia brevis
CCTTGATGATGCCCTGCGCCTTGAGATCGTCGATGATGGCCTCTTGCTCTGACCTTTTTATAGCGGGAGTCTCCGATTGGTTCTCACCCGCCAGACTCGGTGGCTCGGCGGTTTTCTCTTTTGGTTTCGCCTCTCCTTCCTCTTCCGATTCCTGAGGATACGGGGTCGGGGATCTCTCGGACGAGGACTTGTAGTCGGTGTCTCCCGCTTGCCCGGAGAGCGGCTCTGCCACGTCCATTGTGATATTGTAGGCTGACTTTAGCGTCAGCGTGGACGCACTCTTCGCCGATCCTCCCGTTACATCGCTCTCCGACTTCGGCTTGCGTCGCAACTTTCCAAAAATGCCAACCTTGGTGGCGGTTTGCGACGGCGACGGCTCCGGGTTGAATCGATCGCGAGTTTTATCGGATACGCCGCCGCTTTGCTCGTCGCCTCCTCCCACGCAACTCACAGGCGAGTACTTCTTGGACGGAGTTGAGCCCATAGTTGAGAAGTGAACGCTTGAATCTACTCGCAACGCTGGCGCTATCACTAAATGTGCGCTAGGATAATATTTATGCCTATGGATAATGTTGTTCGTGTCACAAACATTTCCATGACGACGCTTAGCATATTTCAACGTTATGACGTTTCCTAGTCGACGTCAACGTAAGTTCTCATTGTCTTGATTATGACGTATGGTATTCAACGTCCCAACGTCATAATCAAAGGGATTTAATACTATGAATGACAATAGTTCCATTGTTTGTCCGCAACTTATACTTTATATGTAGTCTTATTCATTCATATGATTATAATCCGATTTCCGATTTAGCACTCACATTTACTTAGTCACAAAAAGGTATTAAAAAAATTTAGTATTAAATTGTCTTCGTGTCCGTAAATTAAATTTGATTAATTTTGCTTGAAAGTAAAAACAGAAACGCGTATTCACACATATTGCATGTACGCGTAGAATAAGAATATCCACATGCTGAACGAGACCTTTAATAAAATGATATTACATTCGAACATTAATGATCCACGTGCGACATATTGTTTTATTAAGCAATATTTCGCGATAAAATTGTCGCTTATAAATGACCCTTTATTGAATAAACCATCCCGCCCCCTTTAACACCGCTTGAAGCACACCGAGTATTTATCAATGATAACACTTGTTATCTATATGTAACGATAAGGCACATACAACATGAATCAATCGATATTTGACCCTTCCTGACCTGGTTATACCTGACCTGACCTGACCTGGTCTGATATTTGCGTCATGTACATTGCATGCCAATGTTCACATATTACACGGTGTGTGTATTTATATGGCCCCTTGTTATTCTGACAGATCAGCATATTACTGCAGGTGATAGAAATGACACAGGCAACGATAGTATAATAATTGCCATTCCCTTGGACCGCAGACTATTTGATTATCAGTGTACACTATTCACACATTTGAAGGTACGTTATTTCGCTTTATATATTAATGAAAGATAATACGTGATAATTCAGTGTAGGCCTATAGCTTTACATACAATAATGCAGATCAATTATATGTTGACATAAGTCGCATCGAGTTACTGACAAATACTCTTCATCTAGAATGTCGAATTCTAGTTTAGTGGCAGGTCCGCTAGAGTGTCGAAAGTCGAGATACCCGACAAATAAGTGGGCTATACATGATGATGGCCTATATACTTGAATGCCGATAATTAAGTCCCTATATCAATTTTCATCAGCCACAGTGTCACATGTATGATGATTTATGATCGGGATATCCGACTGCTTTACATCTACACATTTGTGCGTTCATCAAATTGTAATATATTCCAACTCATACTTGCATGCTAGCGTCACCACGAACGGTGAAGTAGTACCTGTACTTTTGATTAGTAGTACATGATTTATCCATACTGCTTACATGTATATCTACAAACATACCTATTCCCATTCATTTATTAATTAATTCTCTATGATCCTACAAAATACATACAAATTTCCAAATTCAGAATATAATTATTACACACTCCAGACCATACTTCAACCACACGCAGCACATGTATATATTCTACACTTTAAGTTTTATTTTTTTACAATTATTATCATGTGATTCACTATTTAATAATAACATAACATGGAGTGTGTTTACAATCATATTTGTACTACTATTTACTATGTTTGTACTACTCTGTAAGCTTGGCTACCGTCTGTCAAGCTGAGACTTACAAGCTTGTATGCAAATAATTAGTCATAAATAAAATATTAATGTCAGGCACGTCGGCGTAATCATGCCGAGCAGGAAATCCTACAAGACGGCCGTGGTGATCATACCCCCCAAACATCTGTGGCCCCAGATTCAAGATATCAGAAAGTAAGATAATATGTTTGGTTTTGACACAAACTGATTGACTATTAATAGATATTCATTAACGTACATTTATATCTCGTCTCATCGTACTTACTGGTATGTTTAAAATTCACAGGCTGCATGACAAGGCGCATGAGCGATGGGTGCCACATATTAACCTCGCATATCCGTTCTTAGACGACACGGAAGAAATAAAAAAAGTGAGTACATGATTTGGATAATATTGAGTGAATGGCGATCTATAAAAGACCAGGATTCGTATCGTACCATACTAGCTAACATGAATCAGCGTTTCATAAGATAGATATATTTAAGGTATGGAGTCGATTCTTTGTTTAGGATTGTTGGCATGGTGATAGTAATCCTAAATATATTTGAGATAGCTACTAAAAAGCTGTGTATATATGGAACAATTAACCGTTAAGTTACATCAGTATATCTTGTTGTCAGGCCAGTTTCACCTTGACGGCTGCTCTAGCGGACGCTGGCATTGAACCCTTCAATGTCACATTTTCTCGGGAGTCTCTCGGACATTTCGCGCACGGGAGAGGAGGGTCTGCGTGGCTGAAACCGCTGTGTGGTGCCAAGGATGTGCCGCGTCAGCGTCAGAACAAAACAACTGTCAAGGTAGTTTGAATTTTCTTAAATTTAAGTGATATATGAGGGCGCGTATAGCTGCGTGTTTATACCATTCTGTTTTAAATTTACAAGTATTATAAACAACTTTTTCATACTATCTAGATGATACTGTGAAGGTTTCAGGTACAAATTGTTTAATCGTTGAACTGATTTACTTTCAGAAGGCGACTAAAACCAACGCTCGTCATCAGTCTACAGGGGGATACAGCGTTCTCATGGTGAGTAGATTAGGAATGAAATTATGAATATTACCATTTCACCATGCAGACGTCGTCCTCGAGTATCAGCTTAATAGCAGAATCATTTAGAATATATATTTGTTTGACGCACGTTTAATAGATTCCTTATATTTATATCTAGAACCGCAGTGAGATGACCTTGGCCCCCTTGCCAGGCCAAGGCCACACATCCCCTAGTGGTGTGGCTATGGACCCTGTTGAGCATCCCCACGAAGGTGATAGAAGAGATACATCCGGCGGTAGAAAGGTTGGTCTCATCGCTGCCCGTCGTACTGATGATCTGCGTGGATCCACGAACAAGCATAGCGACCCTGCCCCCGGCAGGAAGCAAAATCACGCCGTCGGTCTGGACGCGCTCGGCGACGCTGTCTGGTCACCACGTGATAACCCCGCCCTCCAGCATGACGTCTCTTCCGCTGTGGGGTTGGACGCTCTCCGCCACGCCATCTGGGGACTCGATGATGAACCTCCGAAGACGACGGTGAAAAAGTCCACGAAGCCAGCGCCACCTCCTCCCCAACACGTCCAAAGCGCCATCTCCGATGACGCCACCAGTGAGGAAGAGAGTGACGTCACTGATGATAATGATGACATGTTACCTCCTGGAGCAGCTCACCCTTCTGTGATGCGTGTCCAGCAGGTTCTGGAGCAGACATTCCCGGATTTCCGGGATCTGAGCACTCGGAGCACGGACGGGTTCAGCCCCCATCTCACGCTGGGACAGAAACCGATGGGCGAGATGAATAATTTCATCAATAAAATACAGCAGGGATGGAAGAGCATGAACTTCAGCGTGTCTACAATTTACATCATAACCAGGTCTAAAACTGACGATTCGGAGCCGTTCTCCATTAAATATGAGATACCACTTCTGGCCAGTAAAAAACCTCTGAAAGTTTGGTAGAAAATATACAAATAGTTATTGGTCCTTTCTTCGGCACTCAGATCAAACGTTGAATCTAAAATGCTTCTTCAAGGCATAATGGTGTTTACATATGTTCATGTATAATTATGTATTTTATAAGAACTGCAAAATAAATATCGGAAGACAAATTTCATCATCATGAACCTGCCCCTTCTTCACTATTAACAAATCAAAATCAAACGTTATAAACGTTAGCATTACTCTAGATCTCTGATAGTATACAAGTGCAATACCTGCGAAATTTAGAACATGTTCACATGTTTGTCTTTACACGTTATCAAATAAAATTATGGTCGATTGTGTTTCAATCGCGATATCAGATCATCGCTAATCTAACCAGACAACATAATTACACTATTACGAACATACACTGTCATTTGTTCATCATCCCAGAAAACTTCACCTACATGTGTTATATTTCATACCGTCATTTGTCTTATCATCACAAATATGAATGTCAGAGGAATAAGAAAAGTCAATTAATAAATTATACATCGCCTGAAATTCCTATAATTTCAATATGAAATAAGTCAATCAAAGCAAAACTCTATGAGGCTAATATATGAAATAAATATTTTACATGTTATGCGCTACTTTTTGTATATTTGAGACGATCTACCTTGTATTGATCTTGACCGACCTGACCTGACCTGACCTGACATGACAGGGTATGACATGACATGACCTGATATTGCGTCTTCATGTTTAAATATTGCACGATGTGATATGGTGGATCAGCATAATTCTGTAGATGATATACACTACGTAGCAACACTGGTGTGGACACGAATGCATCCTAGTAGTTGCTGGTTCGAGCAAATACAGTTAATCTTGGCAGGATATTGCCAATAGTTAAGGTGAATTTATGGCTTAACAAATATTACAATAGATAATAATCATACTTTTCATATCGAATTGAAATCAGACCTAGTGAAAGACTATCAGCCTATTCATATACATTCATTTAAGTTACTTTAAAGACAGCAAGCACAATATTACGTAATGTTAATGTCTACTTGTTATACAAACTATTCCCATCGATTGGATTAGCCGGAGGTCTGCTGACTTTTGAAATTAGATAATTGATTCATATTTTATTATATTCTTTTCAATTATACAGACATACAATCAAATGATTTGTAAACAGGAGAACTATATGCTCTGACACGTGACAGATGTTGTCCTCCCTGGGAAGTACTCTCATGGTGAGTAGTGCATGATATGTCCATACTACTTACATGTCAGATACAGACGCGATGCCGGGCAGGAAATCGTACAAGACAGCTGTGGTGATCATTCCTCCCAAACATCTGTGGCCGCAGATTCAAGATATCAGACAGTAAGATGGTTTGTTTTGATAAGCTTAAGCTGATCATCTCAATAATATTAGTTTGCTTCAACAAGAACAAACATTCACCTTCCTTTACCTTCGTCATACTATAACGCGGCTGTACAACTCACAGACTCTATGACAAGGAATACGACCAGTGGATGCCACATATCAAACTTGCTCATCCATTCATAGACGATGTCGAGGATATCAAACAGGTGAGTGTTTCAAACAAATATCATATATGCAATAAATTAATGCCCTGCGTCATAAATATAAGATCAGAGTACTTTCTTGTAAATGCGTCATTATGTGACCTGTCATGTCATTATTGGAAATTATATATGAGTTGGGAAAAAGACATAAATTGAGTCCACAGGCGAGGTTCAGCTTGACAACGGAACTAGCAGACGCTGGCATTGAACCCTTCGATGTCACATTTTCCCGGGAATCTTTCGTTCTCCGGGAGCCTTGCAGTCGTTTTGCACAGTGGAGGATAGTGACGGCTTGGCTTAAACCGCTGTGCTGCAGGAAAGATGCGCCGTGTGACCAAAACAAAAAATACCAGGTCAAGGTATTTTGAGAATATCTTTGATTTAAACCACCCTTTCGGGACAGAACATTCCCGCGGCTAAATAGCTTGTATGAAGATTTATTTGATTAAGCGATTTTTATATATGTATTTGATAATACCTAGGCTGGTGATGAGAAACGCGATAAAGTTTTTTAATGTTAAATCATTGTCTTGTAAGCATTCTTTTTTAGAAGGTGAATAACACCAAACCTCGTTATCCTCCTCCGGTCGGATACAGCGTTATCATTGTGAGTAAATAAGGAATAAAGCTATGATAAGACCTAATATTCGCAATACAGTCATTCACAGAAATCGATTTTCAAAAAATGTGTTTTCAGAGGTTATGATATACATAGTCCATATAACTGTGACTCTATATCTGTCGGTGTTAAAGAAGACTGTCGGGGCACTATATTATGTTATGTTATATTAAGTGCTGGATGTTTTTGTGTAGAACTCGAACGGGATGACCGTAGATCCCCTGCCCGGTCGGGGTCACACGTCCTATAACCGGGATCCCACGTCCCACCGCCTTGGTACTACTGTCCCTAGCCAGGGTACAGGTCTGGACGCCCTAGCGGACGCTGTCTGGTCACCACGTGATAACCCCGCCCTCCAGCGTGCCCCCACTTCCGGTGTGGGGCTAGACGCTCTCAGCCACGCTACCTGGGGACTCGATGATGAACCACCGAACACGTCTCTGATCGGAACCCTGAGGCAAGCCCCGCCTCCTGCCGTACAAGCGGAACACTTAGGCGACGATGACGTCATGGGTACGGAGAGTGACGTCACTGAAGATGATTGTGATGACATTGTGCCGGTGGATCCTAGAGTTCCCCATCCTTCTGTGATGCGGATTCAGCAGGTTTTGGAGATGACTGGGTTTCCGGAACAAAGGACCCTGGGATTCGGGGTGTTTAAACCCCATCTCACCCTGGGACAAAAACCGATGAGCGAGATGAACGATTTCATCAGTACAATACGGGAGGGCTGGGAGGACGTAAACTTTCGTGTGTCGGACCTTTACATCATCACCAGATCTAATGATTCCGAGCCATTTTCTGTTAACTGTAAAGTACCGCTTTTAGCCGACCAAAACACTGTGTAATAATTGTGGCATTTAGTATTTATATTCATACTTTGAAATGCAGTGAAATGTTCACCTTATATGACCAGGCATCGGAGTTATAGTTATGTGATACATTTGAGTATCAATAATAACAAAAATTGAACGAATAAGTCCTAAGCAAAGTTATATATAGTCTTGTAACTGACTTTGATTACAGGATCATTCACATTTATTCATATGCGCGTTTATACAATCATTAAATGGAACCATTATTAAGATACACTACTCTCGGAAACGAATGTCTTTAACTTAAGAGGCAAAGCCAATTCGTCAATATTCTCTTCTAAAGCGATGGTATTTCGTATCAGTTTGGCGCTCTGCGTCTGAAGAGATGATGGCATTGCTGAAAAAAAAGAAAAAAGTAAGCCACATTCTGTTCAAATGTAAAAACTATTGAGATCTGAGTAATCTGGTGTTAGAAAATACACCTGATTCCTGCTTACTTTTACAGATCTCAATCTTCTTCAGCCAGGAGCCCACGACCACCCAGAGCGGTTTATCCGGCAGATCGGCGAACACTCGAGTGAACTCGGCGTTGTTGTAGATAATTGTCAGAGATCTGTCACCGCACAGACACACCGATAACACGTCACCATCCCGCAGGTGGTGCTTCCTCCCGAACCTCTCCGTCCAGCGGCGGCAGTGTCCGGCGACCGTGTCCCCGTGTATCCAGTGCACGCCTGAGTGTGTCCACATGCACCACGTGTTCTCCATGTCCCACAGGTACGTCTGGTCGCCATCTGCCCACTCCTCGGGGCTCTGTTCTGTCACTCCGAGCACCAGAGACGGAAACTGCGTGAAAAACAATGGATGGGTAATATGGTATGATCATTTTCTATTGAACATAATTTGTGATCGAATATTTTGTATTAGTTTACCTTCGTCTACATATTCCGACATAAGTCTACATATTCCGACATAAGTCTACATATTCCGACATAAGTCTACATATTTCGACATAAGTCTACATATTTCGACATTAGTCTATCATAGTCTATCATAGTCTATCATAGTCTATCATAGTCTATCATAGTCTATCATAGTCTATCATAGTCTATATTAGTCTATATTAGTCTATATTAGTATGTTTTAGTCTATATAAGTCTACATTAGTCTATATAAGTCTATATTAGTCTACATTGCAATGACAATGCATATAACCGTCGAATGACCTAAGATATTTTAAAATGTTTTCTCACCTCTCGGTCGCCGGTCTCTACCACCCTGACAGTGAAACTTTCCCCAGGTGACACAGGCGCCTCAGAGAGCAGGATTTTATCAAACAGCTTCCCGCCGGTCTCCGCTACCGTCCTGTTCTCTGACAGTCTGGTGATGTCCTTACCGCAGATCTCATGGAAGCGGGGAGTTCCTGACATCACTCACACACATGTGTAAATGTCTAACACACACATGTGTACATGTCTAACATACACATGTGTTCATGTCTAACGTGTATCCGTCCACACATAACACACATATATACATGTACATGTATTAGTAAGGGGCCTTAGCTCGGCCACACATGCCCATCGCTATCGGTGAAGTGATTAACACACTGTCCATGTGTAGATGTATGTACGTGCGTAATCAATGTCCCATATGTGTACCCGGTCTACAGCATGTAGCTAACTGGACTGTTACAGCTGTCATACGTGATATAGGCTATGCATGTACAAGATACATGCTGCTCGGTTAAACACAACACATGTAGGAGCCCGGTGTAACCACCCCTGCACCGTAGCCCGGTATACTCGCCCTTAATAATAACACGCCTCACGTCTGCTCCCCGAGTGTATCGTGTATAACATTGTGTGTACATGTACATGCGCGCTGTATGTGTTAGGTGTGAGCACACGATACATGCACATTGCATCAGCGCAGCGACTTATCGTAAACCTCGATACACGCCTCCTGCAGCCACGGTGTTATATTGATCCGCTAGCCGAAGTGAAGTACATGACGTAGTGTTCATACTACTCGCATGTCAACGTAAGTAGTACCTGGAGTCAGCGTGGAGTAAAGTGACTATACTCGCATGCCCACGAGCCATGTACTCATTGATATCAATTTTAAAAGATAAAGGCACATATTTCTCTGGGCGTATATGAAAAGAGCTGGCGAAATAATGTGCCCAATTGAACTTGAAGGCTAAAATCTCGGTTCCTAATCTGAGCGACTGCATACTACTAAAAAGGGAGCTGGGGTGGGTTGCTTTAGAACATCTCTAGGTACATTGGATTGATTAACTATACTTATCTTAAATACAGACGCGTGTTTGATAATCTGCCGATGTAGTTAGTGACAGATTTGTTTATTCTTTAAACTGTTCTGAAAATACATATGCAAGCATCATATTTGCAGTTCTCATTTGTTTATACATTCTTTTGCATTGAATACCTTTAGAGAAGACAGCTTGTGTATCTCTTTTTCGCCCGTGTTCTCTGCCTAGGAAATCTTTCTATGAACAGTTGATTGACAGTAAGTAATTAAAGTGTATAAATTTATCGATAACTCGATTATAAAACGTAGGAACAAAATATTCTTGGAAAACAGTTATGTAGGCCTATGCGTTATGTCACAAAATCATCCAAACATTCTAACACAAATAGGTTAACAGATTATGTAGCAACATTATGCAAACATATTCATTCATTTGTATTCATTAAGTTGGCGTAAGACATTGATAAACATGAAAAGCGTATGATATGAGACATGTAAATGTATGAAGTGATGTAACATACACAATATGCACACATGTACTTACCAAGAATTGAATCCAGGAATGGATCTGTAATGTAAAATAAAATTATTGGTTCACAACACAAATATCTACATGCATGTAGGGCATATCTCGTGAAGGAACGAAAACCAAAACGTGTATTCACGACATTAATTTATTCGTGTGTATATCTTTCACATGTGACGTTTGTTAACAGATGTTCCATTCTAAAATGTGATTTGAAAGACGGAAAACAAAAGTTAAGCTGCATAGAATTATTAAATAGTTTATCAGGCCCGCCCGCATGGGCCTGAGACCCCCCACACCCCCCCCTTTTTATTTGGATTTGAAAAAAATAACACGTACCTGCCGCACCCTATTTCTCAAAATTAAAAAAAAAGACTTGCCCCACCCTCCTTTTTCAGCTGCCGATATCCGAAAAGTAGTCAATAAAAGGCCCCCGCACCCTACTTTTCGGGAAAAAACACACAAAACAAACCTGCCGCATCCCCCTCTTTATATGGAAAGAAAACAAAAAACCTGCCGCACCGACCCTGGTGAAAATAAAACACCTGCCGCCCGTACCCCCCTCTTAAGCAAAAACAACAACCTTGAGAAACTAATCGATAATTTTATGCAGCCTTATCGTCATATTACTCACCTATCTGAGCATTCTCACAGACGCCATCTGAGTTCATCGTCATATTCACGGGGCAGACACACTGGTAAGTGCCTGGGGAATTCACACATTCGGCTGGTTCGGTGCAGTCTCCTCGACCTTTATTCGCTACACACTCATTTACATCTAAATAAAGAAATATGCTGCTGTGATTTTGTTATTTCTGTTCTGGTTCCATAACACCATCATAGCAATGTATGTTTTTTCGAAACCTCAACACAGAGAGCATCTAGATTGAATGATTCTGAGCTTCCAGATCACAATTATTTTTTCTGAACATTCTTGATATCATTAACTTACCATTACATGTATCTCCATTACCGTTAAGAATGTAACCATCCAGACAGGGGCAGGCATAACTACCCTCTAGATTCTCACAGATTTGATTAAAGTCACATGTGTTCAGTGAGGTATTTCCGCATTCATCAATATCTGCAGAGATGATAAAACGTATCTGGTGTTATATTTATATCAACCGTACTAAAAACACAATTCCATGTCTAATTTACAGATTGACCATAACATGAACATGAAATATTATGACAATACAAAGTGGATTTCTCATGTTATAAATACAGATTAATAATTTGTTATCAGCATGATATATTTGTGCTTATTATGATAACTCACCAACTCATACATCTTCGATTCCATTGATAACATAACCGTCTACACAGGGACAGTCAAAACTTCCCTCTAAGTTCTCACATTTTTGATTCAAACCGCATGTATTCAACGAAACATCTGCACACTCATCAATATCTGTAAGTTGATACAAAATATCAAGTTAATTTGATTACAAAGCATCATTATTAACCATGATCGGAAGCCCGCTTTGATTGCATGTCAAGTTAAAGTTTTACTTTTAAAAACACACAAAAAAACAACCTTTATTTCAACTTTAACTATGCTTTCATTTTATCCAATGTAATAATTTTTATCTCCACGCATGTACAGCGCCTAGAGCTAAATAGGATAAGCGCGATATAAATAATGTGGGGACTTACCATTACATGCATCTCCATCGTCATTCAGAACATACCCTCCTGAACAGGGACAGTTGAAGCCGCCTTCTAAATTCTCACATATTTGATTGTAACCACAAGAATTCAGCGACGCATCTCCGCATTCATCAATATCTGGGAAATCGTAACATAAGATTTAGTTAATCCAAACATTATGGAACTTAATACTCCAGGATGCACAACCTATGACTTCTATGTGATATAATCCAAATTATATACGACAACGTACGTTTCAGTGTATCCTATTTGATAATTTTATTATATTTTACTAATTAAGGTTTTGAAATATAGACAGATTGACATCAATCATACACATGACAATGTCCTTAACGTTAGCCATATAAAATAATTTGTTGTCAATTCAAAAAGGAAATAGTCACTATATTGCTTATCTGTACATTTGATTAGATATTTGTATTGTTACCAACTTAAATTTTATTTTAACAAATGTTGTTTCCTCACCATTGCAGGCGTCTCCTGCATCGTTCCTGACGTAGCCTCTTAAACAGGGGCATTCAAATCGTCCTTCTTGATTCTCACATATTTGATTAACGCCGCACGTATTCAGGGAATCATCAGCACATTCATCAATATCTGCATAATTTAAACACAAAAAATCAGAGTATTCATCTTTCTTTGTTAAGCATATAACTTGCAAACGTAGCGTATTGGAATCATAGAAAATAACCCTAGTACGTGGAATCATGATTAAACTTTTATTTAAATATGTATCTGGCTTGAAACAAGATCAAAATTGTATCACTACTTTTATATTGACTGTTATTAAAACTGATGTCATTATCAATGTCATTATCAACTAACCATTACAAGCATCTCCACTGTCGTTCATAACATAACCGTCAATGCAGGGACAGCCGAAACTTCCTTCTAAATTCTCACATATTTGATTAAAGCCGCATGTATTCAGCGAAACATCAGCACACTCATCTGTATCTATAAAACCGAAACGTATTATTTAGTTTGAATTACATTATATCAAGTATAATGCTAACATAATGTACCTCCCTTTTTTATGATAATCTGTATTATACTCTAATAAGAAAACAAATGAATCATCACCGGATTGATCACAGCATCATTCGCTCCTTACTTAAATCTGATTAAAGTTTAAAATATGCGCATGTGCCTATCTGTTACAGTTGATTCAAATGATGACTGGAGAAATCTATTGCATATTTAATAGCAGGTTATACAGTTTATTGTTGTATTTTTTACCTGCGCACACGCCCTCAGCTGAGAGTGTGAATCCCTCTGGGCACTGACACGTCCCTCCTGTCTGACCCAGCGGTACACATTCTGTCTCATCCGGACAGGTTAACTGTTTACACACCAACTGTTCGTGCCCCACACACTCACAGGATTGGGTGCAGTCCTCGTTTACAGCAAACTCTCCCACCTTCAATAACACACATATACATGTATAAAGAAACATCGCATAAATATCGTATCAGAATTCAGTTTTACAAAAGAGATGTTCTCAAATCTAAATGCCAGATCTGGTTTCTTTACACAGTAGCAAAATATTATACTAAACATATTCTTAGGGATCAGTGCCTTTTGTCTTTAGGGTCATATATACACAAGGTAAAAAGCATAAATGCACAAAAATAGTTTGAATATGAAATATTGTGGCTGCATATGAATCATCGGGATTCATTTCAATGTAGCATTTATATGGTTCTTCAGCAATGTTGTTTGGGAATGTTCAGTGGAAGGAAACATCCTTTTATACGTAAATTTACTCATGGATTGAACCATACCCACTTAAACGTGTTCTCTTATATATCTTTATATGTGAATTGAATATGATTATGAATTCTTACATCGATATTGCCTCTGCTCGAATCACAGCCCGTCCCGCATGTGCCATTCGCGTACTTGTGGAAGCCCTCCTCGCAGTAACATCCGGGCTCGCCGTCCACCATCTTACATTCGGTGTGCGGCAGACAGGAGAGGCTGTGAGTCTGTATGTCGTTGTACCCCGCGCATTGATGGGTGTCCGCGCATTCAGCACCAGCCCAGGAGCTCCCTTGCTGGGATACACGCAATTATGATATCATCATACTATTAATCTATTAGAAAAATGAGTCACCACAAGGAGAATAACGCCAAAACCATCATTCAATGTTTAACATGCACTGATGCCAGATTAAAATGTTGATTATTACGGTTTATAATGTATAGGTAAACATAACACTTTTTATGAATTATATTAAAGTGAAACAATGTAAATTGATTTGAATTTGGCAAAATTGAAATGGAAATTCAATAGACACATAGGAAAATCTATATATTATAAAACACCAAACTAAGTGCCTTTTAATTGCCAAATATTTTGTAAAAATAATTATCACATTTACCGCAACATTATTATTATTATTATTATTGTGTTACATGGCAGAATTGTAATATCCTATACACAATAATATATGTCTTACATCTAACGTCCTACGTATTACATTACTATTATACGTTAATGTAATTTGTCATGAGGCGACGTACCGGCATGTATTGATCTCCGTTCATGCAGCCGCAAGTTTCCACCGAGACGCACGACTTTCCGTCCCACATGTATCCGTCCTTACAGAAACATCCCTCCACGCAATTCGCGATAAAGCCACAGCTGCTCCCCTCAGGGTCAGCGCACGTCTTCATACAGGGGTCAGAACAGAGCTGGTACTCCATACCAAGGGGGCACTGCTTATCTGTAACATACATATATATGTATGTATATATATATATTATAGTGAGGTGATAAAGGGGTCAGCACAGGGCTGCCAATTCAAATACATGCGTTTTAGTTGTATGGGATGAGTTGCCACCTTGATAGGAGTATCACACCGACAATATAATGCATCGACAGATGATCATATGTCGATCATTTAGTCAAGGGCTTTAACCTGTCGATCAATGGCTACTCAGCATGCTACTGAATAACTCGGGCTTTTTGAACGTTCACGCAAAAGTTCATCACAGCAAAAGTGAGCATCTACCCAGCACACCATTATACCACTCTTTCTTACAAAATTATCAACATATAGCCCTCAGAAGGTACCAGATGCTTGTGGTTTGTGGTTACCAAGAGGGTGTGCTTTCATCTTTATGACTCAATTGTGTATCCTTAAACCCCTGGCTGAGACGCACCACTAAGCTTAATACAATGACCATATGGGAGGGAGGGGGAGGGGAGAGGGAGCACTTGACAGCTTGACCCAACTACTTAAAAATCGCCGGGTTTTAATCACAAGCAAACCCTCGGCTTATAGATAGTTTTGTAACAACAAGGTTCGGGAACGCACTACACCAAGTTGCTCACTTTTGCTGGGATCAACTTTTGGTTCGCTTTATCAGTTTATATTCTCACTGCAAAGTGAGCTGCTTCTCCAGGCAGCTGGCTCGTGCAGGTCTATACATCGCTGAGCGAGTTCCTCTCCGATCTCACAGAAGCGAGCATCATCGGCGCAGTGACAAATATCGTACACACAACTCTCGCGCATGTCGCTCACATCGAGCTCTTCCATCTTAGCCAAACATTTCTGTAATTCGAACACACACACGGTCAGGCAGGGCAACTGGTAAGTGGTAGCTCAGTAGTGTGCATTTGCAATGCCCCACCGTTTTCTCTATTGATATTTCTTTTGGAGAAGAGTAAGGCTGCATAGGATTATTGATTAGTTTCTCAAGCTTTTTGATTGAGAGGGGGGTGCGGGCGGCATTTTTTTTTTAAATTCTGAGAAAGAGGGTGCGGCATGTTTTTTTTTTTTATCAATTCCAAATAAAAAAAAAGGGGGGGGGGGACTCAAGCCCATGCGGGCACGCATGAGAAACTATTTAATAATTTTATGCTAAGTGATTTGTAAAGAGTAATATGTATAATGCATACGGGTAGGTATATGATAGATGGGTGCATGATATTTTTAAATATTGACTTTTGGAAGACATTTCGTGTATGAAAAATGAGATGTACATTCCATGACAATTGTTATGATCAAAGACGGGGAATTGTGTAGCCATTCGTGGTTTGTGGAAAGAAATATATTCAGCTATAAGAGGGCAAACGTGTTGACACCAGAACTTCAAGGATGTAACATTTATACTGGGTTATAATGCTAATTAGAAGTGTGCAATTAAGGAAAGCAATTTATTTTTGAATGCCATTAGATTCAGTTTGGCATAAGCAACCATGAGCCTTTGTCTGAGGAGTAATGGATGTCGTGATTCCTTACCGTAAAGCGGCCTTTCTTCTCGTCAAACAGAATAGAGCAGGCGCTGCGAGCCACAATCTCCTCGAAGAATGTGCAGACAGGTCCGTCATTAACCGGGTTCCGCTTCTTACACGCGCGTGCGCACTCAGGGTTCTCATTAGTACCGTAAAACCACGAGTTTCCGAAGTGCCAGACCTTGTCAGTCTGCGCACGGAAAACACAAATTTCACTTTCACATAATCATTGCAAATCGATTCATTTTGATAAATCCTTATTTGATTTCTGGAAACAAGGTTTGATTTTCTTATTAATAAAGCATGAGTGAGCAGAGCAAGACTATCGACCGAAGCCTAGTTTGACCATTGAACCATTTAATCATTTGGATGACAATGGAATGCACAGAGGTGACATGTCGGTTTGTGACAGATGTACATTGGTAACAGACGGAGGCGTATGATCTGTCGGTGACACATCGATTTTAACAGTTTTTTGTTACAGTTTGGGGTTGACATACGGTTTTTCCCGGCTTGGGAGCTCCATTATCCAGACAATCAGTCGCCGGTCCGACTGTCCACTTCCCGTCAGTGTTAACACATTGTCCACATGTGTCCGGGACAGAACCGAGCGGAATATCAATACTCATTCTGGTCAATCCGTTCCATGAGACCTCCAGACCTTTGGCAGGGTACCGCAGAAACTGGAAGTATCAGTATGACATACAGATGTCGACATGAGTTTACTTTCCCCTCAGGCCTTAGATAGTGGTTCTCATAAACTTTATAACGTTATACTTTAATAAAGAGGTCATATTATCTTCAGGTTTACATATCCTGGGAATCAGACATTTATTGCTGATTCCGGTATTGCGGCGGTGGAAATGATGTGCGATTTGGCCTGATTGTCACGATAAAACTTTCTATAATAATAACAATATACAAGGTAAGACGTACTATTAATTCATTCGTGGTGGTCAGTGTGAATATTTCGCCATCAGCTGTACTATGCGCGTAAGGGAAACTGGTGATTTCAACTCCGTCCACAAATGTCGTCCTTTCTTGTTTCATCTCAACTAGCTAACAAAGGGAAGAGGGTTTTATTCATATCAGTAATATGATAATTATATTTACACATATGTCTTGGTTTAATTGTTCATATTCTTCCAGAAAGTACCAAGAAAACGTTAAACAAATAATTTAACATTTTGTGTTGACCAACAAAAGTCCTTTTTAAGATTGATTTCAATAATCTTGATATCTAGATTATGGTCAACAGTAATAGCCTCCACAAACTGGACACAAATAAAATGCACTAAAAACGGTTACGTTAGATACCAATGCTTGAGAGGGATATTTAGATAATGTAGTTTTCAGACGTAATCTAAGTATTAAGGGCAGATGTGAATACTAGGTACATACCACGCCCTCTATTGTGACATGGACCTCGTCTATGATGGAAGCTGTCGGTATTTTAATCGCCTGTCTGTTACTGGTGCCCACGTGGAAGGTCGCCTCAGCTCCATCACATCCATCAGTGAGGTAGGTGTACTTACACTGTCCCTGGAAATGCCACCATCTACCATCAAAGCTGTTACAATGCGGGTCTCCCCAGCAATAACAGTTCACAGTCTCCTGGGCTGGAGAAATTATAATCACACAAATTCAAATATGTATTAAATAAAGTTCGATTATCTCTGGTGTGATACAATTGTCATTTATAACATTTCTTTAATGCACGCCTAAAGCAGCGGCCGATGGAAATATCTAATCAACTGCTTTACAATTTCTCACAAAATAAAAGTGATTGAAAGAAAGAATATAGTGGATGCTACATTGCAACTATATCATTATTAGAACTTTTAATTGGTTGGAATTAACATTATCATACTGTATATCATAGTTAGCTAATGAACATTGGCTAAAAATACCCAGATTGTAGTGCCAATCAAGTGTTCGAACTCACCTTTTGAAATGGCTGTGAGTGCGCATAACATTAGTATCAGCATCTTGATGGTTCCTGATATGTTGATGATTTATCTTCAAATGATGTCTGAGGGCTGCAATTCGCGTCTTTAACTGGAAGCCAGGCAACCCCTTGGCAATTTATGCAAAACCAGCTATGGGGGTGTTGTTCATATATTATCAATTATCGACACTGATCCGTTACGAATGATGTCACTACTCAACACCGGTAATCGCGGACAATTCATTGACGCATGTGAGAATTAATTAACTGTGATGTTGACTTAAGCATAACATGAGCGTGGTTATATTCTAATGACGACGCACCTGTGCTCAGCTTCCCACTCTCTTCCAGCCATCACAGAAAGATCACCTGACCTGAAACAGCTTTCAATTACCGCTGTCAGCTTAGATTCAAGGCCGTGCGTAAAACCTGCGCAAGCTGGAGTAAACAAATTCACTCATTATGTTTGAGTCTGGTGAGTCGTACTAAAAATCTATCATTATGATTAATGACCTGTTTGGTACCAACTCGGACAAATAGCCAAAAAAAAACACCACAGGTGCAATACTGAAAAAGCTGTTACCTCAATCTGCTCGTTTGAGAGGATAAGCCAACATTCCTTTCATGTAGCAGATTTTGATCCATATTTGGAGTTGTTTGTCAAAGATATGACCTTGCACATTACCATTCCCACCTAATTTGAATCGTTTAAAAGATGATGAGGCGTCGGTTATAATAAGACGTGAATTTAAGGTGATATTAAGTACAGCTGTAAGCGTAATAAAAGAAACATTAATTATCTACCCAATCGGAGTATTGGTTTAAAGTGATAAATGAATTCTGATATTTTCTCTTTCAACTTGACATATTGCCCGCCAATGTTTCATTGCCAATAACAACCAAAATCTATTCTCCAAGTTCGCTTCACTATATTCAAGTTTAGATTCGTAACAAAGGTTTTCAATCCATGCAAAATGAGAATCTTTTTTTTTACTTTACAGTATATCGTCTTATTCATGTTTATAATTTATCAGTTATATTTCAGTACCCAGACATGATTGTGCCTTTTTCCTTTGTTCTAAGTGAGGCTGCCGTATAATTGGTCTTAATATGAACTGATTTATATTGCCAAGTTGCAGTATGCGTTATTCTGCCATCGGCATTCTTTCCGCTAGCGAATGAATAGAACCATTACTCACCCCTTCTTAAGTCTTAGCTTATATCGTCGACATAGATTAGTTTATTGACACCTCAAATGTCGGAAATTAAATAACCCCGCACCTCATCAAACTAAGCATCCATGAAACTG